>CAJNOL010000130.1:200115-224069 GCA_905250125.1 Rotaria sordida
AAAAAAAACCAATTCAATGTGTTTTTTTTAAATAAATTACTGGAAAATGAGATGAGTAATAAAAATTGAAAAATTTTTTCTGCATACTCTCAAATCATTCATTTTACTTCAGTACCAAGTCATTCTATGAAAATATTTGCTGTATTCGATTTCTATTTTTCAACTACGTTTCAAATTAAGTGACAAACCAAAACTGAAGTACATAAAACATCTATATGTATATACGCTTTATTTTTGACTTGACTTGCTCTGCCCATCCTCTATCATTGTTTTTCTACAAATGTACATTGAAATTTCCAACGACGACATGATGAGAGGTAGTGAACGACGATTGATCATCTCACTTTCAGTTTGTATGCGCAGGAGAGTACATAGCCATTATTTGAATAGATTCTTCCAGATGTAGATCAATCACACAAATATCAGATGATGAACATGCAATTCTTGATATAGAAATATCAAGGCAAATCAATATTGGTAATAATATGATAGAGTTGTATTCATTTTACATGATTAATTTCAGTCCATTATAATTCTATGTTGACTTTTAACATAAATATGATAATGATGTAATGTCATTGACCTAGCTCTCTATGAATATTTAAAATATGACAAAAAAGACATAACTTCATTTACTATGAAAAACGGTAAAAAAGATCCTGTTCACTTAATTTGAGTGTCAAACGATAGATACTATTTATTTGGAATATCAATTAATCGTATACTTATAAATATGAAACACAATAAATTTATTAGACGACATACATAATCATTATGGACAAAAAGGTGATCTTCAGGTATAAAGAATGATTATGATAATGAAAATGTAAATAATTAATTTTAAAATAGAACGCTTTTTTTTTAACCTTCAATAAAATAACATACATAGAGCGTAAGTTTTTACCTACGTCTTTTATCGAATTTTATTTTCAAGAAAAATGATTATTATGTCCGATATTGACGTTGATGTGTATAACGTATTTATTAAGATATTACTTAAGTTTTTCTTATCACTTATATTTTTGTTGAATCTAAAAAACAATAATCTCCTCTCTTACCGAACAACAACAATATCTCTATATCTATATCCATATACTTAGGTCCAACCAAAAGTTTTAAGAATATTAAAGAGTAATATAAAGATAATGAGATATTTTTAATTTTATTTTATCAAATGTTGAGAGTAGTTGCCATGATTATTTATATCAAGTTTAATCCTTTCTAAAAATCTACTAAAAGTTTTTTTTGACCTCTTTTTCTAAAAAAGTTTTAGCTACCTTGGAAACCACATAAGCTAATTATATTTCATTTATTTAATCACTTAAACTACATTCGATAGAATTAGTTAGCCAAAAATTATATGGTATCAGGCCTGACGAATATATTGGGCATGACATTATACTGATGTCTTCTTCTGTCATAGAATTAATAACATTGGATGAGTATGAAGTTAACGATGATCGTCAGACAATTTCGTACATTTTGAATCTAATGTCCATGTTTGTTTCCATATTTCATTAACAAAAGGCTTCGGGCAATTTTTAATATAATAATTGTAATCTATAGTCTTGCCATTATCTACATCCAGGATTATTTGATTTAAATAATATATTAAACAAAGTTTTGGTTAAAATCTGTCTTCATGACCTACAGTCTTTGTCAATTCATCTTCAATAAGTCAGTTAGCATTCGATGACTTATGATTAACTTATCTAAAATAAATCGATATCACATCACTAGTAGTGCTAGAATACAACTGACATGTTCGAACAAAACCTCATTAAATTTTTAAAACAAATGAAATATAATTAGCTTATGTGGTTTCCAAGGTAGCTAAAACTTTTTAGAAAAAGAGGTCAAAAAAAAAACTTTTAGTAGATTGTTAGAAAGGATTAAACTTGATATAAATTATCATGGCAACTACTCTCAACGTTTGATAAAATTAAATTAAAAATATCTCATTATCTTTATATTACTCTTTAATGTTCTTAGAACTTTTGGTTAGACCTAAGTATATATAGTCACGCATTACTAACTGCGCAATAAACTTCGATTCAAGGTCAAGAAAAAAACGTTTTCTTAACTTTTATGAGAAAAGAAAAAAAGATAGATATTACTTTATCCGGAAAGTTCGTGGAACTGATATACTATGAAATCTTATATTAACAAGTACTGCATTTATTCAACGTAATGACCTTCACTAGCGATCCCACGTTGTCAACGAGCTACGTGTAGCTATTAGCAAAGGTCATTACATTGATTTAATACAGCATTTGTTATCCTAAGATTTCATAGTATATGAGTTGCACGAACTTTCCGGACAAGGTAATAATAGAGATTGAAGAAAACGAACAAGAACTATTCGACCAAAGAAAAGAACGAAAGAAAAGACAGATACTATAAATCATATATGTATGAAACAAAAGATAGAGAACGAACATATATAGATAATACATATATCATTTTTTATGACACCTCTAACATATATGTTATAACAAGAATATTACTTACACTGGAAGTTTTAATTGAATGAATTGTTTTTTGTTTTCTTATACAGATCAGTCTGAATAAATTCCATTCATATTTTAAACGTCTCATAAAAGAGTATAATACTTTTGATAAAGTAAAGAATACTTCAAATAGTTAATGAAAAAGTTTGTCGATGATGAAGATGAAATTACTAAATAAAACAAACTTTTTTTATTTATAAGTTACATTTCTAAATGAAAAGAACAAAAAGAAAAACATTCTTCTTTTTAATACAAAAACAAAATAGTAATCAAATAGACACAACAAAGAAGTGTTCTATTCATTTCTTGTTTATATCCATTTGATATATAATAATCATAATTATCATAATAGTCATCATGAATATCTATTGGAATATCTGTTGGTTTAGTTGGTTTCATCGTTGAATTTATTGTAGTATGTGGACGATGATGATGATGATGTTTTTTATGACATCCTCCACATGTGTTGTTCAATAAAATAGATATTCCAAGAATAATTAATATTAGTTTGTTCATTATCTCGTTTATCGTACTACACAATAATAATACACTGACATGTACATATATATATATAAGAATTTTCTTTTCTTTCAGTATTTTTTTTTTTTTTTTTTTATCGTTAGAAAATCACAGTAAGCGATGATGCATGACAACATACAGGAAGAAAAAAACATGACAATTTATGAAAAACAAAAGGGCGTGCCCGATTATAATCATTTATTAATATTATTATTTTCATCTTCATTTGTATATATTTGTGATTGTTGATGAATAGGTCGTTTTGTTTTATAAAGATCAATTGAACTTTCATCGGATTGTTTTCCAAGTAATTTTGTTTCTTCTATATGTGTTTTATTAACAAGAACTGTTTTATCTAATAAATTTGATTTTTCAATTATTGTTTCAATTGTATTTATATTATTAACTAGACTATCAGGTGTTATTTCATCAATAACTAAACAATGTTGAATATTAAATGGACCAATATTTGTACGACGTATTGATTCTGAAAGTGTACTTGTACGTAAACGTATACCAATATCGAGAATAACTTCTTTTAAATGAATTTCTTGTTCATTAATAACATACATTTCTATTTAAGAAATTAAAATTTTATTTAATAAATCTTGTATATACATACCAATATCAAAAAATGGTGCTTTAAAATTAAGTAATTTAAGACCATAAACTATAGGTGGTAGAGTATGATCACGAGGTTTCCATAAGCCAGCTTTAGCTAATTCAAAACCAGCTTGAGTAAATGGGCTGATTCCTGACATTCTGTTTTTTTTTTTTTATTAATAAAAGATACGTCAAATTAACAGATTAAGAAAGATATATAACTTACTTAAACATTGATGCTTGAAAACTACTTTGAATTAGAGCACAAACACGTTCAGTTTTAGATCGATTTACATGTTCTAAATGAAAAATTCATTCGATATGTTTGAAATATCAAATTAATGAGTATCCCAGGAATAAATTACACTAAATCTTGCTGCCTTTTTTTCTTATTTTATAAATGTAAGAAGTTTTCTTTATATACTGAAAGATATCAAACTACAATTTGTACAAAACTGTCAACTCCAAATTTAAAATACTAAAATCTACTCAGTCATTCAACTAGGATTTTCTATTCTCTACTAACGCTTATTGATTTCTATAAAGCCTTTGCTCGTTAAAGCTGATGTCAAAAGTAAATTACTTAATACCAAAAGTTCGAGAATTTTATGATCTATGTCTTATCAACCTTTGCAAGGTTTTCTGGACTAATGTTTATGAGAAAAAGACTTGGAATTGACAACTGTCGGTAATTTTGAGTGTATTTTTTTCAAAAATTATGTTTTCAAAAGCTAGACTTACTCTATGGAAGATTTATTATTATGCTATCGGATGTAGAATTTAATTGTAAACAAAACGGTATAAATATTAAGGATTGTTTGGAATTAGAACATAAGATGACATAAATCTCCCAGAAAAAAGATTCTTTTTCTGATACTTTCCTATTTTTTATTTCACAACTGTTTCTTTCAAATATTTCTTTGAAAATTCTGAAACATTCATCTAAAGATGCAGAATTTCAAAGAGAACTTTTAGTAGGATCTATATTAAAACATTATCATCAGTTTTTCGTTTTCTTGACCGTCGCAGTTGGGCAACTAAGTAAGTGTTCTTTTTCTTCTTTTTCATTTTTCACCAACAAGAGAAAATTATATGAAAAACAAAGTCGACAAGTTCATAGAACTTGAAATTCTCTATCTTGAAGTATAAGAGAATATTTAAACTATCTTTTGCATGCTTACCTTTTAGAATTATTTGAATATAGATTTCAGAAGTTCTCACTCTTTATTAGAACCTACCGAGGTCTACTGTTTATTAGTACTTTTTTTAGTTACATTTAAAATTATCTCTTTTGTTGAGAACAATTATATAAATAGTTTTAATGACCTACTCTCTAAAAAATATATTCGAATGGAATTATATTTATAGTTACGTACTGTAAGTGCTTTTTTCAACAATAACGCCATTAGCGTCAAGTGTATTTGTTGATTCACCCATTTTGCCTTGAATATGATAGCACTAATATGATACAAAAAAAAATGATTTATAACGATGAATATCAGTCTTCAATAAATTGATTTACTCTCAATGGTTGACCATCTTTAATTTGATCGAGACATTTTGATTCATCATTAATACTCACAACTTTTGATTAAAAACAAATAAAATAAAATGAAATATATTCAAAAATAATTTTACTCTGTAATCCAGATGAAAAAGGTTCTAATGGAAAAATTGATTGAATATCAAAATCTTCTGGTTGATAACGTGGACCTAATGCTAAAATAATATAAATAAATTTCTTTTTCTTCTTCTTCTTTAAATAATACTCTAAATTTGATTTCAACCTTGTATCGTATCAGATAGATCAACAGATGAAACAACCATTTCTTTTCCTGTTTGACTATCACGTATAATATCAACACGATTCATTGGTGGTCGACAAGACATTTGATTAAATGCTAGACAATATTATCTCATTTTTCATTGTTGCAATTTATTCAAATTAAATACCTGATGCTAATCTTTCTTGTATAATATTAAAAAAATGTTGCATCTTCATATCAGCTGGTTTAAATAGACAAGCAATACCACTCAATTTATCATACAACAATTCTGCTGGTGATCGAAGCATTTTCTTGAAAAAAAATAAACATCAAGCATATTTTTCATATATTAATCTTTTCTTTCTATGTGTGTGTTTTATCGGTCAAAAGAAAAAATAAATATTACAAGTACAAAACCGAGTATGTCAACTCATATTTGTACTTTTTTTTTTTCGTAAAAATAGTCAAAACGGATGAAGAATGAACATCATGGGAACAAAAAAGGATATATATATGTATCTTTCCTACTCTATTTATCCACATGCATTCATAGGAGGAGATAGAATATTAAACGAGGCACGGATAGAAAGGAGAAAAAACCAAACTAAGATTCGATATAGATATACAATAATAAATTTCATACACGCACGCACACAAGAAAATAAATCTCTCTATATATATACATAATAATAGAAAAATATAGAATTACACTATTGTATTCTACTGTTTTAATTGAGGATGAACTTTTATTACATGACCAGTACCCTTTGTTTGTTGACCAGAACGAAATATTAATCGAGATCCTTCAACAACATATTCACATCGATTACGAAATCGAAATGTAACTATAGCTTGTTTATTGGCATGTAATTCTTCCTAAAAAAAAAAAAAAGATAATATTATCGAATAAATATTTCTATATAAAAATAAATAAATAAATTTTTTTCATACTTTATCCATTTCAATAATTAAAGCTGTTTGACGAATATTTTCTATTTGAACAGTTGTTTCAAAACCTTTACGTATTGATGTATTTGTATGATGCATTGAAAGATAAATTTCCGCAACAAATTCAAAACATGCCTCAGGATTTAATGTTGATGAAACAAGTACCATACCCTAATTGATTAATTTTGAGAAAAAAAAAACAAAACGAAATCATATTTAATTATGAATAAAATTAAATTATTTACTTTACGTAATCGACTGCCTCCTATATGAAGTAAACTAAGTGAAGCAGCCTGACCAGCACGAACTATTCGTCTTGGGACTCTATATCGATGTATAGTAGTTACATTAACGGGTAAAAATGTACCATCTAATAAAGGACCAACCAGATAACTTTCTCCTTCTCGTATTAAACCACTAAAAATAGAAAAAGAAAACAATCTAATAGATAGATTCTTTGAAATTTTTGTATTCATACCCTCTTAATGTACCACCAACAACAGCTGCACCCGATTCATTATTTCTATAGATTTCATCAATCTAGTAAAAATTTAAAAAAATTCTAGAACAGAAAATATTAAATAAAAAACAAAACCATACTCGATATTCTACAGGTAATAATGAAAGTCTTTCTTGATCTTTAGTACTCAAACGTGGTGGAAGAATATTAAGAAATTTTTTTAATAAATTAATATTTTCACCAGTTACACATGATATAGTAAATATTGGACAAATACTTTTTTCAACAAACATATCAGCTGCTTTAACAAGATCTTCTTCATTTTGAACAACATATGGTAGAAGTTGTATAGAACTATTTCCATGTTTTAATAAATATGTTAAACAAGTTATTGTTTGTTGTATACTAGTATTTGAACATAAATCTATTTTATTAATTACAACAAAAACTGGTACATCCAATGTTCTTGCATATGAAAAATGTTCACGTGTTGTATCAACTAAATTAAATTTCAAGAAAAAGAAAGTGTGTGTGTGTGTTTTTTGTTTCTTTATCTCTAATTAATAACATACCAACACTTGATGGTGCATCAACACATAACATTGCAAAATCAGCAGCATGTGCAGCAAGACCAAATAAAGTTGTTTTCATATATTTTGTATGACCAGCAAGATCAATAAATGTTATGACTAAAGATTAGAAGAAACAAAAAAATATAATGATTAAATGAATAATATTTCTTTTACTTTTAGTTGATCGATTACAAATTTCATTTGCTGTTCGACAACAACCATAATCAATACTCTTTAAAAATAAAATAAAAAACATGATTAATTTAAAAAAGAAAATTTTATTTAACTCTAGTACTTAAGTTATACTACTTTCCTATTCAATCTTGTCAAGAACTTATTAGAATCATAATTTTTCTTTATTTAGAATAAGTAATGCAAAAAAATTCGTTTAAACAAATGCTTATCACAAATAGGTTCTGAACATTGATAACGTTTATTTCGAGCTTTTTTTTTGTCTTTGAAATGATCACAAAGCGAACATCGTTTGCGTTTTGATTGTGTCGATTTTTCATTTAATTCTTCCGATGGTTGCTTCATCATAATTCACAGCAAAAACTTATTTTGATTAGGCTGAAGAGCTATATTCAATTAGATTAGTAATGATTCATTGCCTTGCGGACTAACAATTGAACTTGTTTAACATTTTCCTTACCTTGTTATAATTTTGTTAGCTGATCAAGATATGAAGTCATATTAAACACTCGTAATTGACATAAAAAAAGGAAGATGAATTTCTTTTTTTTTTTCATATAGTCAACTTTAAATTTTAAACGATGAAAAATGATAAATATTTTTGAAAGCTGAAAAGATATTCAAGATATTTTCGTTAAATTTCTATTTCCTACAATGTGAGGTCCAAATGGACCCGGGTTGATATCAGGATGTCCGGAAAGTTCGTAGAACTGTATCCTAATTGCATGTATGAGACGTTTAGTTCATGTTATTGTGCAAAAGATGAATTTTCAACACGGCATAGATCTTTTTCTCGACTGATTGTATCATTTTGTGGAAAGAATTAGTTTTCACAACCGTGTCTATCAAAAAGAATTAGTTGAGCGGTCGAAAATAGACAACGAAATAACAATCATGAAGTGCTAGTTCTTCATGACAATGCGTCCGTGCACAAGAGCAACGTCGTCCAAGCTGCTATTCGTAAGGCGAATTTTGGTGAAGTGAATCATCCCGCCTATTCTCCGGATATTGCACCTAGTGACTATTAATTGTTCAAAAATTTGAAGGCATTTCTTCGTGGCAAGAACTTTTACTCTGATGACGAAGTGATAACGACGGTTGAGGAGCACTTAAATAATCTTGGTTCAGGGTTTTTTTTCGATGGAATACAAAGTTTGTATAACCGATGGCAACGTGTGGTTGCTAGCGAAGGTTATTACATTCAATAAATGCAGTAATTGTTATCTTATTGCTTCATATAATATGAGTTCTACGAACTTTCCGGACACGGTGATAGTATAAAAGTTAATAACATACTTCTCCTAGATTATTAAATCCAAGAATTTCATGTGTTATTGATGATGTTCTTCCTGTTTGAATTTCATGTAAATGTCGAAATAAATTAAGTCTTGCACGACCACGTCCATTATCAAGTTCACCATGTGTACAAACACCAACAAGTGAACTTTTTCCGCTATCAACTGTACCCAATACAGCAACACGTAAATCAATAAAATATTGATCATCAGGAACTTTTCGTACAAGTACTTCAACAATATGTCGATCATTTTCTAATTTACGTTCATGAAGTATTGTTATTGATGCACCTAATCTATCAGCCATTTTTTTTAATGTTGTTAATGATGATTCTAATTCATCACTACTAACACCACTAAATGTACCACAATCTTCAACACCAATTTCATATAAAGCTTCACCTTGTCCTTCTTGTAAACGCCAATTCATTTGAGTTATTAAATGTTCAAGACGAAATGGATTTGGATCAACTAATTTAAGTTTATATTCAATATTACCTTCTTGAGGCTAAATGAAAACATTTCAATTGAAATTTTTTTTGAATAAAAAAACAAACCTCCGGTGGTAATCCGGTAAGAATGAATGGTGAACGAGATACTTGTTCATTATTATCCTCATCATCGCTTGGACCAAAAAGGCTTGTCACATGTTGATTGATCTATATTTCAATAAATAAATAATTTTATTGTTTTATTAAATTAAATTTACTTTATTATAGCTAAATTCTGGTCGTCTATCATTCATCGATATAGGGTCCTGATTAGACATCTGAAATAAAAATACTGATTTAGAAATATATATAGATTAATCAAATGGGATAGAAAAATTCATATTATAGATGCCATAGAAATCCGAAATAGTCTTTGTAACAAAGAAAAAAAAAACAGCTGATGAAGTTTAATGTCATTCTCGTACATGTCATAAAATGAGATTTTTCCCAGTTTTTAATATGACTGCGAAATACTAACCTACAATAAGTTTTTTTTTTTTTATCTGAGAAACACGAGACTATTATCAACAGATATAAGTATGACCTGAATTTTATATTCTTGAAAGAATTTCATCTTTTACATTCAATTGCATCATCTTCTGTAATAAATCTATGATGGAAAAAATTTCTTTCCTTTCAGAGTCAACATACTTGTATGTCGACATGTGATTGTATGTTTAACAAGAAAAAAAAAAACAAGCGAAGGAAAGAGAATAAAAAACAATACAAAAAGAATGAAATATATCTAAGGATCTTCGCGAATAATTCGCCGTCTACGACTCATCATTTCAGTATTTTGTCTTGTATATCGATCGAATGTTGAACGCATAACACCTGACATTTGATTATAATCAGCAAAACGACGCCACATTATACGACCAAGACGATATTGTTCAATAACACCCCATTGACGAGATCTAAAATTATTAAAACAAAAAAAATCTTTTTCTCTTTGCTTTGTATCAAGTTACAATTAAAATAATATTTACGTTAAAGCACATCGGTTCCATCTCCACCAAGGTTGAGTTTCATTTGTAAATCTTGAAAATTCTTCTTCTCGACAATAATTCTAAAATAAATAAATGGAATAAAAAATAAAACAAAACGAAAGATTCATTTTTTACTTTAAATGAATCTGGAAGAACCATATTTTTACGTAATAATTGATATCGAAATCTTTCAGGCCAATATTTTCGAATAAGTGTACGTCGTTTTATATCTCTTAACATCATTCGACCTGGATAACCAACGAGTTTAGTACGTGATGGTTGATCAATATTGATCATATTAGTAACAGGTGTCAGGAGAGGTAACTATTCAATAAATTCAAAATAGATCATAAAATGAAGTGTAAATAATTTATTCAACTTAAAACTTATCGAAATTTTTTTCTTTTTGTTCAGAATCTAAATACTAACTTCTCAATGAATCTATATTTCTTTGTTATTTGTTGAATACATTTAATACGAAGAAAAAGACTTCCAAATAAAACATTGTTATTGTTGAGATATGTCATCAACAATTATCGTTCAAACGATGAAAATAACGTTATGTTTATAAATAAGAAATTAGAACAAGATTTGAAGTAGATGAACTAACCATGAAAGATCCCTAAATATGAGTCGTCGTTTTCAATCAACTTTATACCAGTTTGTAGAACTCATTAAACTGATTATGATGGCATAAAGTGTTCTTCTCTATAGATTGTCTTTGATGGGTTAGGTCGGTCTCAATGTCAGAAAAAATAACTGAAAGCTGTTATGTCGGAAATTTTATTTTTTATATTATTTTAGTTCTTAGTATTCAAAATTTTAACAGTAGATATACCTTACTTGATTGTTCATATTTACACAATCAATATAAATAGAAATCCTAGCTACGTCTATATTTTGAATATTTCAATACTATCAGTACATTAATTAAAGCCTTGTCATATACCTCGTTTTCAATAGTCGATATTTTCGTATGCTTATGAGAAAAAGTATAAAACATAAGACTGGTAACTGAAATATTTAAAGTATCGACCTAGTTAAAACTTCTATTTATATTAATTGTCTAGATATGTACAGTCAATTAAGGTACATTCATTATTCAAGTTTTAAATGTTGAGAACTAAATTAATGCAAAAAAATAAAATTTGTCAAATAACAGCTTCAGACATTGAAATCAACCGAATTCATCAAATATAATCTATGGAGAAGAACTCTTCATGCTATCGTAATTAACTCATTGAACTTTATCAACTAATATAAAACCGATTGAAAACGAAGACTCACATTTGAAATATGTTCCTTTGTAAGAAAAAATAAATAAATGTAAAATAATTTCATTCTTTATTCTAACAATACTATGATCAACATGTATACCTGATTTGTAAATATATTCAGCCGAAGACTTCTTTGTACTTGACAAAGTAAAAATGACATCTGAAATAATGAATAATTGTAGAAGAAAAAAAAATAATACATTCGAATATTATCCGCAATTATATTTTTATTCCAAATATTAAAAAAATAAAGTTTACATTCACCGTAAAAATTAATAACTACTATTATATAGTATATAATAAAATACCAAAAAAAAATAAAAATATTAATAAAAAATAAAAATAAAAATCATTGCACCGTAGAATAATTATATGACATGAGCAAATAGAGCAACCATTGGACCACTTAATAGTATACTTTGTATACGTTGAAAACCGGCTTGAAATAATAACTGTTCATATTCATTTTGTGTTGCATCATATCCAATACCATCACCACATTCAAGTGCCATTGATATACTAGTTGATAATGTTGTTATATTTTGACGATTTTTATCAATCATTTTTTCAATAACTAATAATGTACCATTACCACCACTTAATTGAATTTTTTTTTTTAATAATTTATAAATTTTTTCAATTAAATATTCACGTCGATCATATGACCAATCATGAAGAATATATTTAAGAGAAATAAGATCAATATTTTTTATATTTTCAATTATTTCATTTGGCCATTTATCTTCAAAAAAATCACCACCTATATAATGAATATTAGAATGTTCAATATTTCTTGATAGAGCATAACAAGTTAATTTAGGTAAATCAAAATTAAATGCATTTATATGTGGATAATGTTTAATAATTGTTCGACTAAGATCTCCTAATGAACCACCAATATCAAGTAATGTTGAATATGATGAAAAATTTACATGATCACATAATTCATTAATTGTACAACGAGTAAATGATGACATTATTGTTGCAAAATAAATCATTGGATCATATTTTTGTTCAAATATTGACCAAAGACATATTTGTTCATTACTATCTTCACTTGTTCTTGTACCATATTTTAATGTTTCATTAAGTCGAAGAAAAAATGTATATTGACGATGATGATCCCAAACACCAATACCTAAACCAACATAATTTTCATTTGATGAAACAAGATATTTACGTGTAACATATGTACATTCATAACGATTTGAATTTGTACATTGTTTAAGTAAACGAAGATAAACAAGATATGATAACATTGTTAATGATACATTAGATTTTTTCATTTCTTCATATGATAATGAACTTGTTGGAGATTCATCAATCATAGTAAATAGATTGAGTCGAATGGCAACAAAAAGTACTTGAGAACGAACAAAAGAACATATTGTATGTTTTAATAATGTATCTAATGTGGTAGTGACCAATCTATTCAAATTATTATCACTATATGATGATAGATACATTTAAAACAAATCTAAATTAAATATTTCAATTAAAACTAATTGAATAAATTAGACAAAAATATCTAACCACAAATATATTGACAATTTTTGTTTATAAAGTTTTGTCGCTAGTATTAATAGAAGTAAAATTAGATGATAATATGTGACAGACAGAAAACGACACCATATGGTATCGATATATATATATATATATATATATATATAGATTGTTTTTTTTCAATCATCAGACAGAAAACTAAAAGTACAAGTAGAACAATCATCTCATTGGTTGACAGAGACTTCATCTTTCATAGACTTCGATTAAGGTGTCGCTAGCATAAGACTGAGTTATGCATGTCTCGAAGTGCTATGAAAAAAAAAACAACTGATTTTATGCATATGAAGTAAAACATGATTTTAAATTGATAGAGAATTATTAATATTCTAGTGATGAAAATATCAAACAAAATTGACAAATTCAAAGAAGAATTAATCATCAATATATGTATATTTGTCGTTAGTTATGGATTCATAATACGTCGTTGAAATTTTGGTAGACTTTCTAAAAATCGACCTAATAATGTTTTCTTGATCATTTCTTTTGAAGATTTGTCAATATTAGATTGTGTAATAATCTACAAAATATAAACATAGATTTTCTATTATTGATCACAATCTATTGTATTTACATGTTCATATTTAACACTAATACGAGGTAAAAGAATGGATAATTTTTCATCATAACTAACATGTGTTAATAAACCTGGTAAATCTTGTGGTAAAATAAATTCATCATGAAGTGTATAATGATGATGAGAACTTCGAAGAACAAGTATTTTTGTTTCACTTATATTCTTTATAATAAATAAAGAATTATTGAAGTTTTTTTCTTTTTTAAATAAATTCATCATTATACTTACTAATGGTTTAAGACCACATTGACCAAATTCGATTTGAATAAAACATGGACCAGTATAAATCAATGATGAAATAATATTTTGTAATTGACCTACAAGAAATAAGAAAATTCATATATTTCAAATGTGTAAAAAATTTCATCAGCAATTTGAAATATTTGTCGAAGTTAACTTTAAAATGTAGAACTGTAAACTTGTTATATACTAATTGAAACTATGGATATTATTGCAATCCACATATAGTCGTGGGTTGAGACTTGGTCTTTTTTTTTTAATGTGATCAGTCTACTCAGTTATACACACATCTAGATGCGATTAAGCTGACCTGTTTATAATAAAAGTCTTGTAGAGTCTCAGAAGTTCTTGCTAGAGAAAAAACCTCATCTTTATCAGCAACTTCTTAGTCTCAGTATCTACTTACATACATCCTAGTTAAATTCACATGGGAAATTTTTCACCAGTTAAAAATTATTTAGTTTCGACGAGTGGCATAATAATTTTACGTTTCTACATTTTAAAAACAACTAATTGACTTGAAAATTGTAGATCTAACTATTGTTGGGTTTTTATTAAAATATCAACTACCATTTTTTGAATAAATTTCGATTGTTTATAGTCATCGAAGTCGAACTTTCGTTATTAGATAGAACAACATTAGAATCATCTATCTGTGCAACATTCATTAGGTTCGAAGAAGTTTCTCATGGATATATTTGTAGATTAACATCTTTTTCGTTGTCCATTTCTATTATTTTTCGTAGCAATCTAGGCTCAAATTATACCAAAATGCAGCCCAAATAGAGCCGTATTTTCTATACTATTAAAACTTTCTTATCTCGATCGTCCGACAGCATATATGGAATGGATTACTAAGTTGTTTCTTAGATCGTAATTTTATAATTGATATAGATGAAAATTTATCTAAATCTATTAGTATTCAATCAGGAGTGCACCAAGGCAGTTGTTTTGCTAATATGGCCTTTATTGTATACCATTATGACCTTTCTAATATTTTTGATCAACCTGAGCATTGTCATCTATTTATCGACGATTTGACTATATTATATATATATATATCTTTCATATTTACATCTTTTCAACAATAATTAAACAGCTCGAAAGGCAAAATTAACAAAGAACTGAATCATCTTTTAAAGTATATTAGAAAATGGCACCAGCCTGTGAATCCAGGCAAATGTGAATTTGTCATATACTATTCATGTTTTAAAAAACCCATTATGAATGTATTTTTTAACTCTACATAAATATCACAAGTCAAACAATTTAAATACCTAGAATATATACTTGATGTTCGACTAAGTTTAAAGACTTTTATTAAATAATAATTAATTAAAATGAATAGGACATTCATAATCTTGAAATACATTCACAAACAATATCCATGAAGAACTTCTTCGAACCTAATGAATGTTACACACATAGGTATTTTCAACGTTTCTCGATCTAATGACAAAAACTCAACTTCGATAATTATAAATAATCGAAAGTTATTCAAAAAATAGTAGTTAATATTTTAATAAAAATCCAATAATCGTTACCTTTTCAATTAAAAGTCGACTCAAACACAGTCATATTCACTTATATGTATACCTTGTATTAGAATAAGTTCATGTGATGAATAAATTATTTTGTGTTCAATTAAATATGATTCAGGTATAAGAAATGCATGTTTTAAATGACAATAAATATGAAAACGTTCTTGTTCTGTTGCATTGTATGGCTGAAATAATTTTATTTCAAATACTTTAAAATATATATATACTAAGGATCTAACAAACCACTATATTCAAATATTCATACAAAACAGTTTCAGCCAATTGTAATGCAGTATAATGCCATATTTTTTCTAAGATTCTTAGATAATTAAAACGTTCAATAAGAACAATTAAATCGTTTGATTTTAAATACCAAACCTCAATTATATCAATTTTTTATATTTTATTTTTTTTTTCTTTTTCTACAAATTTCATTTTCTTACGAGAGTATTTGTAATACATTTACATGTTTCAGTATGTTTTTGTCCATTAAGTAAATCAATATGACCAATAACATCACCTGGTGCATGTAATAATCGATAGACTATTGTTGATTCTTTAGTTGGAAATAAATCGAGTATAGAATCATTCATATTAAGTTGAGAAAGAATACTTCTATTAACATTTAATAAATTTTCAGTATTATCAAAGAATAAATGTTTTTGTTCGGAATCATCATCAAACCATTGAACTAAATCTGCATTTAATAAAGCATTCTTATCAATGATATCTATTTTTTGAACATCAATATGACATTGATGACAAAGATGATGATTTATTAAATTAATTTCATTAGATTGTTTTTGATAATAATTTGATTTTTGATTAAAAGAATATAAATCTTTTTTTAATTGTATATTTTCATATGAATTATTTTCTTTATTTTTATGAAATTTTTCAATTGATAAAGCATCATAATATTTTGGCATATTTTTTATTGTCTATTAAAATTTAAAAAAAAAGTTTTTAGAAAAAATAAAACATATTTTTATACTTCAACATAACCAGCTGTGATAAAAAATAATGCTTGACAATCATTATTTACTTTATAAATATATTCATTTAATGAAAATGATTTAACATGAAGACGACTCAAAACATATTCAAGTACATCAGGATCATGAAGCCATGGAAATACATGTAAAAAATTGAACTACAATCAATATGATATATTGAAATTCTCTTTAAATCAAACTCACTGGGATCGGAAAGAATAAAACAGATGGAACAAGTTCTGTATGAAGACGTCTATTAATATTCTAAATATTACATTAAAATATTTTGTATATCAATAAAAATAAAAATAATAATAATAATAATAAACACCTCTGTAATTCGATGCGCTTCATTTTCTCCTAATAATCCTTTATTCGTCATATGATGCACCTAATCAAGAAAAGATAAATAAAACGAAAAAAAAAAAAGAAATTAAACAATAACTATATTTTTTGAATAATTAAGTAATTTTTGAATAGCTGTACGTGTTTTAACACTTGCTGATACATTTGGATGTTCACTTTGAATAAAAGCTAAAATTGAAATAATATTCTCTATTGTTGTTTCAAATTTTTTTTTAATTTTACTTAATTCATTAATAATTTCATCTCGTCGTTTTATTGAATCTTTATAAAAATGTTCTCGAATTTGATCAATTTCAATAATACGATGTAATTTTGAAAGTACATCATCTTGACTTAATATATATGCTTTACATAATTCAAGTGAAAGTGTTACATAACGATTAGTTATTCGTTCAAGAAGAATATTTAAATTAACTATTATATACTATAGAAAAGAAAATTAAGATATTTATTATTGAAAAAGATAAATTTATACTTCAATTATTCGAATAAGACGAATTATTTGAATAATAATAAGAATTTGCATCATAGACCAAATTCGATAAGAAATAAACTTAGAAGATATCAAACAATAATATTCAAAAATACATTCAATTATTATTAATATCAAAAGAATAAATTCAATTCGATAATTAATCCATGTTCGAAAATAGATTCGAATACTATATGTATAAACCTATGTTAAAAATTATAGATACATTAAAAAAAACTGTTAGTGCAATCTCTATGGAATTAATATATAAAACACAATGTAACTGCTATTACTAATCATAGGAAGATTGTCTTGGAACACATTTCTTCATTATCTTTTTACTTAATCTTTCAGAAATACAATAATGTGATAGTTAATATATGATAACGAACTGTTATTGATATATGGTCTGTAATCGTATATCAACAATGCCTGTCATAGTCTGAAGAGATGGGGACGATGCAAACTTCTACCCCATATACTTCAAAAATCCTTTTAGATTGTTTTTCACAATAATGGATGATCGAAAAGTAATTAGACAGAATTTTTGAATATGAGTTCAAAATTTTTATAGGACTTCTGGTTTAGAAGTTATGAGCTGACCTTTGATAGACGTGAGAATTAAGTTTTGACGAACTTTAACACACCAAAAACTACTCAAAGTAGAAGCAAAAATTATTTCAAATACAACAAATGACAGAGCAAATATGTCTCAATAAAATGATTTATTAATGATTATTTAACTTTAGGTCCTTTGTTAACATTGAGTGTTTTAGTGAGGAATTTTATATCAATTTAGGCAAATCTTCACAATTTCTATGGAAAATAGCCTTGCAAAGTGATCTTAGCCATTCTTGAATGTTTATCCTGAAACTTTTGATTGTTACATCATGTTGTAAAGTATAATTTTATTTTTAATTCTGTGCAAAAAAAAGTCGGTCATATAGTGTATGTAGTAAATAAGACTATAGCAACAGAGAACATCAATTTCCTTCGTTCAAACTTAATTTATGGACCTCTAAAAAGGTAGACTCATAAATCAAAAGCCCTAAAAACATTTTGAACACATATTCGGAAAGAACACGAAATTCTGTTTCTAATCCAATGTCTTCAAATTTCCTTAGGCTTTTTAAAAAGACTGAAACGTAAATGAGCATTTTGTCTAATTACTTTTCGATTGCTCGTTAAACAAAAAAAAAAAAAAAAAAAACTAACTTTAATTATAAATTCTATTAGATAAATAATACTACAAACGCTTTGAATGATAATTAGAACTAGATTAATTTTATTTGATATATTTATTGAACATCGAATAATTGCTAATGTTATCTAAAAGATAATTATATTTAAAAATAAAATATAATTATAAAATACAAACATTAAAAAGAATAACAAATATGATAAATAAATTGAATCGTTTATGATTAAGAATATTGAAATAAAATAATCGCCATTTATTTTTGGGTATCTTCTGATATTTTCCCCAATCATTACGAATATAAATATATAAATTTTCAAGTGATGATCTCTTAAATCGATATTTAAAATTCAATATTCTTATTGATAAAATCTATATATTTTCTTTTCTTACCAAATATTTCCATATTAAATCAGCGGTTTGTGGTCTAAAAAACAAAATACATGTTTTCTTTCTTTTTTTTTTCTCGAACAAATAAAACTATTTAAAATATTCTTACTTATAATAATATTTAAGTTGATCAATACTAATATATTGACCTTTTCTATCGATTGCAAAATCACAAAGAGATGATAAAATACGAACAGTTTGTGTTGAAATTTCATAATCTCTATATTGTCTCCAAAAACTTGTCTAAAAAAAATAAATACAAATAAATTCTAATAACATTAGATTAACAATCTAACTTTTTGAATATTAATAATACGAATTCTAGCTTCTTCAAATAAATCATCATATTGTATTTGATTAAATTCCATTGATATTGATCGATGACAATGAGAACATTGTATATTATGATCAATTAAATTAATATCTCTATAACTATCATTATTAATCATATTTGTAGTATGAGGATTTTCAATTTGAAAATTTTTTTCAATAAAAATCCAATCAGCATTAGCTAAATATTTATTCTTTTTTAATAAACGAATTTTTTCTTTGACAAGAATACGTAATGAATCTACACATTGTGCCATATAAAGATATTTTGTTTCAGACATTTTTGTAAAATCTATTTTTGTTTTTTGTATAAACAATTATGAAAATAAATTTTTTTTTTTTGAAAGATTTATTTACTTAATATTTTGAGTAAAAGTAAATAAGTAAAATTCATACAACTGGAGAGAAAGACAATAATAGTTGTATATATTAAGATTTGATACTAAACAAATTTCTTTCTTTTTTTCGAACACACAAAAAGAAAAAAAGAAAATTTTTGATTTTGATTTTTTACTTTAAACTTGGATGAAGTATGATGAATGAATTGTTTATCAGCAAGTTGAAATTCACTGACAAGTGCCAGACAAAGAATTAAACATATTGATCCTTTAGAATCGCCCCAAGTACCTAGTAAACATTCTTTCCATGATAAATGATAGTTACAACATAATTTAATACATAGTGTTAATATGATTATCATAACAAATCTATGATTAACAATATAGAAATTCTATTTTGCAAATTATTATTGAGATACCTGACAATATAACAAATTAAATAATTGATAACTAAACAAAAAAATTTATTTGTTTATTAATGAAATTTGATCGGTACCGTAGTGAATGTATTGAGTCAGATGACAGCAGAGTACCCTTTTCAAATACCCTCTGTTACTAGTATGTCACATGATCTTAGTTGAGTATCCTGCTGAGAAGTGTTTCAATATATGGGTACTTACTAGGTACCCGCCCAGTCTCTAGAGAATTCTTTTTGTGAAAAATTTTTGTAATAAATTAGTAATTTTAACATTTAGAAGCATTTAGTAGTCAAGTACTAAAAATTTATAAAGCATTCAAGGATTCCTGTGACATACCGGTAGTCGGGTATCATGAGCTCAGTACATTCATTAGGATAAGTATACGTAAGACTTACTGGCGAGTCCGATCTCAAGAAGAATTGTATTCTCTTTAAATGAAGTCCGTATATTTGGTTTAATCAATTCGGCGATAGTCTAAAAAAAATATTCCTTTGATGTATGGTTATCTTTAAATAGAATGAATATATTTGAATACTAATGCTGCGAGAAGATAAATAATTGTATTACCAATCAATGCTAACATATCCCAAAATCTATGAGAATAAATAAAGTCAAGTAGATATATTGTTTAAATTATATTCTATTTTAAATGATATACTTTTCCATAAAACTAGCTGCTTCCGAACTGATCGCTGTTTTATGATTTGATAATATAAGACCAAGAACAACAATGGCAATAATACCAGAAGAGTATACTTGTTCACCTATCGAAATTTCGAATAGAAAAATTCGATTTATAACTAATATCTTACATAACCAATAGAGCATATAAGGAATAGCAGTAGTTATGGTAACTTCACTAATTGGATCATCATAAAAATAAGGTAAACAGATAATTTCCAATATACCAGCTATTCCACCAAAACCTATACCACCTATTATAGCTATAGCTGTTGTTTTAAAAAATTTGATTGCTAAAATACAATCATATATGACATTCATTCTTTTTTAACCTGGAATTGTATCATACTATGCCATGATTGATTATTAATAACTAAATTTTTGATAGCATTAAATAAGATAATTGCTAGACTATTATTGATGACTGCTTCACCTTCAAGAATAATACTTAATCGTTTTGTTTTTCCATAATCTATCTAAATCAAGTTCGAGTTAATATTACAAAAAATCACAATGATAAACCTGCTTGACACATAAGTGTTATAGGTCTAGTAGGACTAAGAATAATACCCAATATTAAACATTGAAGAAAAGTCCATTGTTGAAAAAGAAATAAATATTTGTTCAATGTAGAAATACTAAATAATGATATAAAGTAACCAACAATTGAAAAAAGTAGAATGGAATAGAGTGATTTCATGAATGCATGATACTCTGTACGATATACTGATTCGAAAACTAATGCAGGTAGAAAGATGCCAACAAGTAGATCAGGTGATGATGTTGTTATAGTAAGAAATGTATCATTTTTAGTAAAAATATTGAAGAGAATACCACCTATAAAACCAAGAAATATAATGAGACCAGTATATGGAACACGTAAAGAAGCAAATATTGTTTTGAAAAGACCTTTTGTTTCAAAAAAAAAAAATAATCAAAAAACGAAAATAAAAAATTACGTACAACCAATAAACAAAATGAAAAAGAGAAACATAAGTTTGTATGGAGCATGATGTTCATCTGTGTCTTCATATATATCTGATTCATTATACAAATGAGAATTTGTTCTAATGTCGATTGAATTCATATAAGACATTCTATCATTCAACCTCAAACGCGTCTATTATCGACAATGTGAATCATAATTAGATACTCATAGATATTATTCACATGATTAATGAATTAGATCGAGCGGCCTCATTATACGCCAAGCATATGGAAGAGTAACGATTAATTACACTATGTAATCAAAGTTAATGATGGAACATTTCCAAGTATAAACTACTGATTGAGTTGATATTTTTGTTCATCAAAAGGAACCAAAAAGGATTCGTGCTTCTGACTATAATAATATTTCTGTAAGACTGTCTTACGAATTGTTGACGTAAAATTTCATCGAAAAGCCAAATCTGAACATTATTAAAATGTTTTTAAAAATTTCAATTCAAACACATATTGTCTTCTCAAGGTATTGAATGTTTCAATAATGATCCAAGCTCATTATGAGACGTTTGGAATAAACTTTTTTTGATCATTCAATAGGTCGAGAAGATATTTTCTATTGAGCTGGAATTTTTAGAACATTCTAATAACTTCGAGATTTACCTATGCGCGAAATTTCAGTTTAATAGTTCGTAGGAACGTCTTATACGTATATAATACTCAAAGGATGAAAACCGAGACAAAAGATTATTTCTCTAGATGGATAGATCATGTACACGAATTGTTTTAAGTTTCTACTAGTCCCATTGTTTCTAGTAATGGCGAAAATATCAGCTCGATTGGCGCTCTACATTTGTAAATGTTTCATCGTTAAAGATTTTCTGTCAAATTATCTAGTGTAGCGAATACGTCATTTTTTTAAAATAAAATCAAAGAAATGATTAATTTATTATCTCCTTTATTTTGACTTTTTACTGAAAAAGAAGAGAAAAACACATTAAAAATGAACGATAATAAATTTAAGAAATCTTTTTTTTTTAACAAGATATACGATAAAGCTTTTATTAACAAGATTTCTTTTTAAATAGATATAAAAAGGTTATTTTGAAAGATCTATATAGCGTTCTCTTTTCAGTAACAATGCAGCGTTCTTTACTAGTCTTTCAGGAAGTATTGCGAAAATCTTATGAAAAATTAAATTGAATACTTGAACTATCAAACATTGTATCAGAATACGAGAAAAAGCATAATTTCGAAGGCATATGAAGAAATTTTCTCGAGACAAAAATCGCAATAAGAACTAGAAATGCAATGCCATTCTTCATTAATCCATGTTGTATGTAGGCGGGATAGAATATATTTGTATAATTGATAACACTAAATGTTATACAATGTTAGATAATGCTTAGTAGATGTGAACGAATAATGAAGTATCACAAAGCTATCAAATATGTTCTACTATAAAATGTAAACTAGAAAAATCACGTTAAATACCAAGATCACAACTTTTGATCAACGCTGAATAATTTATATAATAATTTTCCCCCTTTTTTTCTATTTCAACATGAGTGTGTTTTCTATTTATAAATTTATAAATTATAATTCATATAAAATATTTCTTCTGCGTTTTTGCTATTTCAACATGGGTGTGTTTTTGCATTTATAAATTTTAAATTATAATAAATATAAAATTTTTTATTTGCTTTTTTCTATTTCAACGTGAGTATGTGTAATAGCTCTTTCATTACTTTTTGTTCCTTCTGTTTTATTCCCAATCCAAACATCCAAAACAAAAAACTTAAGCACACAAAAGAAAGAATTTCTATCTGAGAAAAGGAGATTGTATTTATCTTTTCGGAACATCCGTTTTCCCTCTCATGCTATCACATGTCGATGGTGTTTTGTCTCTTAGAGAGAGATGAGTCACAGAGACAATGGATGAAAATCAAAGAAGGAAAAAAGAAAATGTTTTCAAATAACATAAGAAAAAACAAAACAGAACAATAGTGAGCATGTATCATAGCCATCGGCCATGACATTATGACTCTCCATTTATGAGTTTATAAATGGTAATTGATATAAAATATTTCTTTTGCTTGTTTTTCTATTCCCACATGGATATGCCTCTCCATTTAGAAATTATAATTTATATCAAATTTTACTTTTGGTTTTTTACTATCTCAACATGAGTATGCCTTTTCATTTAGATATTTATAAATTATAATTGATATAGTTTTTTTTTTGGCCTTTTGCTATTTCTATATGGATATGCCTCTGCACTTA
>CAJNOL010000130.1:224169-241480 GCA_905250125.1 Rotaria sordida
GATCTACAGTTCAAGATGCAATGCAAATACTTTTCTTATTGCATTCCAACGTTGACCAAATGGAACCATGTATTTACATGAACAAATAATAGAGAATTTTACTGATTTTTTTTACTGTGCTTCGCATTTTTATCGTAATAGCTGGACATTTCGATGAAAACGTAAGGAAAAGTAAGAAAGTGCATTGTATCTCAAACTATAGATCTCAAGTCTCTCTATCTAAATAAAAAGTCAAAATCAAAATTTCATCTGGATGACAGGTCATTTTCATGCATTCTTTTCCATGTTCTTTAGAGATGACTAATTTTAAAAGGATTTCGTCTTACACATTATCTGAGAAAAAGACGTCCCTCTGCCTCATCTATCGATTGGTGAAAACCGCAGGTCTCTAGCTCGTTGCGTTTTTGAGTTATTTAAAAAACAGTGGCATGCACTTTATTTTGAAACGGACAGTAGATTAGAATGTTCTGTCATTGAAAGAAGTGTTATTGGCAATTTCATCAATGAGCATTACTATGATTTCATTCAAAGAATATATTTATAATGAGTCATATTCAATTTTATGCTGTGCTCGTCGATTGAGATTATCACTCTCATAGTAACAGTTACATGCAGTATCTTGATTTTATAGTTTTAAATCATTTGGTTAAATGAAACCATAAACGAAAATACAACACGATAAATTTAATGAACATACTATATTTATATCAATAGTCTGTATCTTTTTTTTTGTTTCTATCGTTATGATTGGTTTTCAGCGCTGTTGGAACTGTGTCCGGGAGTAATTAATATTATATCACATTTTCATTTCAGCTGAAATATTTCAAAATGCAAAATTTGAGAGAACTAAAAGAAAATAAGTTGACAATAGTATACAATCTTGTCAATAAGATTTCAATGAAACTCTTCTTTTAAAAAAGTATATACCATTTCGATATTGTAAAAAATGATCACATATATCTATTGAATAATATCTTCATTCCATTTCGATTGATTGCTGTATTCTATTATAAAGAAGAAAAGAATTCGAATATAACATTTGTACATAGATATTGACATTAAATACTTGTTGTTACCTTCTTTTTGTCCAATATGATACAAAATTCAAAACAAAAATATTCGGTCATTTCCAAATGAATGAGATACAGTGGGTTCCGATAGGAAAATGGTAGGAACTTGGAAGCAGGAATCCGATGAAAAGATCCGGTGATCAGATTTATCCAATTCCAGTCGGAATCGAGCAGAGCCAGCAATTGGATACAACCATTGGATTCCTGCTTTACAGTTTCTATCATTTCTTTACTCGAAACAATACCTTACCTGCGGGTTTCGGTCGAAAATTCGCGAATCCGAGCAGTAGAATAATCGATTTAAGTTACTGTTATGCCAAAGCGAGGGACTATTTGGATTTTTTTTCGGAATTTATTGAATTTATCTAGATTAATCCATTGATATCATATAACACATTTGAACTGTACCAAAAGAAAGACAATTCTGAAGTGTCAGTTCTCACCATCAGTATAATTCTTTTTCTTTCATGATTAAGATGTACGACGGAATTTATAGAAAAAGCTCGAACAAATAAAGCCCGAAAGCTGCAGTAATGTTCTTGCTAGGCATGATTTAATTTTAGATTATAGATTAAAAACAGGTCTCCTGTTTGCATTTTTGTTTATTCGTTGTGTTGAAAAGCATCAAAGAAAGAAGAAACGATTTACTCTTACAATTATAATAATTTACTGAGATTATAACGCATTAGAGTATTTACGTTTAGATGTGTGATTTGATAAATCAAGATCATTGTATTCAATCATTCAACATTCACTGCATTTACACGGATAATTTGTCCTCCGATTTAGGATATACATTCTATTGAGTCTAATGGCATGGAATAACGATGATACTTTGTAATAAAATGTAGTTAGACAGATACAGTCATTGTTTATTACTTTAAAACAGTGTGCGAAATTATGGGTAGTTTTACAAGCGGGCTCCAGGGCACTAGCTTAAGATTATTGAAAAAAGAACTGGTCGATCAGTTCGTTACTATCTCTCATTGTAGCCGATGGCTTGAACAGCCATACTCGTAATTTCAATCTTAGCTCTTCATGCGCAGTGTTTCAGCTAAAAGTTTGACGATGTTCATTCATTATCGTATAAGAACAAATATTGAACTCATGACTATAAAACGATATCGATTTCAAACTCGTACTGTTTCATAGTAAACTACCTGACTACCAAAGAGAAAATGCTTGCGAATCATATTTTTGATAGATACTTTCATGTATAGTCAATCGCAAAAAACACAAATTTTGTCAGAGGATTTTTTCATCTGTAGAACTTTGTAGAGCTCGTTGTGTTGATTATTTTGGTAAAAACATATTTAAATTTACTCAATAAATCATAGTGCTGGAGTCTAAATATTCGAAATTGTCAACTACCGCTCAACAGCAGTCAAGAATAGCCGAAGATTTTGAGTATTTTGGCTCTAACGCCATGACTTATCAAGTGAATGAGCTTTACAAAGTTTTACAGACAAAAAAAATTATCTGAGAACCTTGTGTTTTTTGCAGTGGACTACTCAGGGAAATATTCGTCCAAAATATAATTTGTAAGCATTTTGTCGTTTGTAGTGAGATTAATAAGCATCGTCATTTTACTACGATTTACTTATGTGAACTTTTATATTTCATTTTTTGTAAGATTCACGTATTTCAAAATATCTGGAATCGACTGAGTTGCTAATAAATCAGAATGTGATTAAATCCATCGATGATATTATGGGGAGTGACTCGTTATCTTTACTATCCTTTATAATAAAGGATAAAGATAAAATAAAGGAATAAAAGATACTTTTACAAGAGATAATGTGACTAGAAGAGTTCTAGAGTCGTAAAAATTTGTATTCAGAGAGATTTTCCTCATTAAAAAAATATTTTGATTGAAAACACTCTACCTAAGACAAGATTCAAAAAATAGAGAAATACAAACTTTGTTTCTGTTTTTTTTTAATGTATTAACAAGCATGGAAGTGTTCTTATGGTATTCTTGATGCTATTTAAATCTCATTGTATTATGAGGCATCTTTTTGAGACGCTATTTTAAAGTCATATAATGTCTCAATTCGATGTCGCTCACATTCCTCATCTCTGAATAAGAATTCCTTGTGATTGTTAGTTCAACTTCAACCTATCAATAACTTCGCGAACCATAGTCCATGTTTCCTCGACTAAAGGAAGGATCATACGAAATAAAACGAGTTTATATACTTGGTCCTATATGTTTAACAATCACAAGGAATTCTTGTTCAGAGATGAGGAGTGTGAGCGACATCCATTTGAGATATGATATGACTTTAAAATAGCGTCTCAAAAAGATGCCTCATAACACAATGAGACTTAAACGACATCAAAAATACCATAAGAACACTTTCTTGCTTGTTAATACACTAAAAAAAACAGAGACAAAGTTTTCATTTCTCTATTTTTTGAATCTCGCCTTACGTAGAGTGTTTTTAATCAAGATATTTTTTTAATGAGAAGAATCTTTCTGAATACGGATTATACGACTCTAGAACTCTTCTAGTTTCATTATCTCCTGTAAAAGTATCCTTTATTACTTTATTTTATTTTTATAAAATAAATGATAAATTGTTTTTTGTCATTACTTTATCTTTAATAAATAAAAATAAGCGATATATTTATCTTTATTCTATAAAATAGTATTAAAGGACTACCTCTAGATACTATTTCGAATTTTATGGGATATTGGATTGAGGCCTTTGCCTTCAGTAGAATTTCCATGAACTGTTTCAGTTCTGATACAAGCATAAACGAAATTATTAATCAATAATCTTCTTACTTTTATTTTTTAATTAGTAAAGCCATTTATTTAGTATACGTAGAAGTGTATCTTTAACAAATATTGACTCTGTAAAATGATAATAAATCGCATTGATAATGCTTTGAAAAATTGACTGACAAGAAAAACAATCGACATAAAAAGATGGATATGATATTCACATATCTTTCTTATTGAAAACAAAAACTAACTTGAAAAACATTTTAACTTTAAACTTATAGTATACCATTCATTTAGCTAAACACAAATTTCAGAGTATAATTTTGTTGTAAAACGACGTTCTTGCTGAAATTATCCAACAATGATTCAATATATATATATATATAGATCCTATCTTAATCACCCTATAAAATTTCTAAAGATGATCTCAATCTATTTTCTATACGTCGACGATTCAAACGCTATCAATTCTTCACTTTTATACATGGTATAAAAGTCACATCGCTGTATAAAGGAAGTGTACACTTTGCCTAATAAAAATATTGGCCAAATAAAAAAAAATGATTGTATTATTTCGAGAATACTTTAAAGGAACAAAATGATTGAAAAAAGACGCATGTACAGGTGAGTTTAATAAACTCAGTATATGTTTGCTTTTCTTACTCACTTTTTTGAATGTTCGCTAATAGAAGTACATTGATGCTGAAAAATAGGTAATTACCAAAAAAAGCCCAAATTTTTTTTATATAATTTTTGTTTGTCATGGTTTTGAAATAGAAAAAAAACACATATAAAGTATCTCTAAACTTCATTCTAACAGCATTTGTTTTCGTGATCGAAGTAAGTGTATATCAGAATACTTAAAGAAATAACCTAAGTACTCTATGCTTACAAAAACCTAAATTTTATGATTGACTAAAAGATTACTTGTATTTCGTTCTTTTATGAATGCGTCATCAGATTGAAAAGAACTTATATGGATGAAATGAATGAATCAGTTTATTGTATTTATTACGATTTCTATTGAAAGCTCTGAGAAATAAACACGTTAATACGAAACTATTCGATTGAATGATGATGACAGTATTTGAGATGTTTAAACAAAAAAAAGTATGAATGAGAAAGAAAAAAAAATATGTGTAGGTGATTCACTCTATTATTAATAGTCATCTATATAAAACTAACATTTGTCATTCCAAAGACTAGACTCAGTTCAACTATAAAATAATTCAAAATCAACGACATGACACTCTTTTGGATAGTACTATTACTGACAATTACTCAACCGACTTATCAAGTACTGTATTCATGCAATTCAAGTGTCGCTTGTGGATGTTCATCGAATCCAGTCTCAATTGGCCGTATTGTAGGTGGAGAAGCCGCTGATGTATCAACTTGGAGTTGGACTGTGTCAATTCTTATTGGTAATGGCTACTTATGTGGTGGATCAATCATGTCAAATTCATGGATCATCACAGCAGCGCATTGTGTAGATACTGGCTTTGATTTGTCGGTCACTATTTATGCAGGATCCAATAAACAATGGTTTGGTACTCAAGTTCGAACAGTGTCACAGATTATTCTACATCCTTACTATAACAAGACCACTTTTATCAATGATATTGCTCTATTAAAACTTGCTTCTCCACTCAATATGAGTGATCATAATGTGAATAGAATCTGTATGCCACTTGTCAGTTCAACAATCCTAGCATCTGTCCAATGGCCAGAGGTTGATACGACTGTAAGTTTCTTTCTCTCTCTAATAGTTCTTACTCATTTCCTTTGATAGGTTGTAGCAGTTGGATGGGGCAGATTGTCTGAGGGTGGTTCTTCAGCAACAAGTCTTCAACAAGTTACCTTGCAAACAATAGACTATCTAGCACCGACTTGTACATCAGTGATAAGTGATGAAAAAGTACAATTCTGTGCTGGAGTTCCTGGAAATACCAAAGGTTATTTTACACTTGTTTTATGTTGCTGTAATTTAACTTGTTGTCACACTTTTTTGTAGATGCATGTCAAGGTGACTCCGGTGGTCCATTGATGATGTTTACATCAAGTAATCAATGGGTATTAGTTGGTCTAACAAGTAGTGGTATTGGATGTGCACGAGCACGTTATTCTGGTATTTATACTCGTGTAGCTGTTTACAAAGATTGGATCCAATCCTACACAAATGATTCTTATTGGCTTGTAATGAAATCACATGCAAACATGATTCCAATGTCCACTGTTATTTTATTTTTCTTCCATGGACTAATTCCTCTTGTAATATTTCGTCCATGAATAATATGATATTTTTTCTATAGTTTCTATGTTTAGACTTTAAGTCATCTTTAAATTGATTTATTTTCTATTCTATTCGTATCTTCATTTCTCATCGCATAACGAATTTTGAATAAAATTAGAAAAAAATAAAATTTTCAATAGTGTTTTTGAAATATTTAATTTAAATATATTGAACAGAAACTATCGACCAAGATTTCGCGACAATTGGTTCTCACATATAATAATATTGATTAACAAAGAAACCCAACTCAAGATCATTGAGCGTAACTAAATGAATATGTAACGATTATAATAGCATAGTCATATCTATTATATATCATTTGTTCATGATTTCTGGTAGTAGGAAACTGTGCAAGTCAACATGATAAATTATAAAGATCAAAATCATTATTATTGGAGATCTGAATTAGTTGAAAGATTGTCGATAGAAAAGCAGGAATGAACAGGTTTTACTCATTTGAACATGAAGAAACAAAATCGGTCGACATCATTTTGATGAAGCATCATTCAGTAAAGGAGATGTTGCAATAAGGTCGTTTCTTTGCCATTACATGGTCATTTTTTTTCGATCAGAAGAGTATGAGGGCGTTGTTAGGAGTATTTCTTGAGACTCAATTTTGCTCTATTTCAACACGACAATTTTGATCACTGTGATTTCCCTACAACTTTCAAAAATCTTTTTCTTCTCAAATTACTCCAAGATGGTATTCACTAGACGCAACTTTTCACACTGATCACTAATATCGTATTTAAAACAAAAAACAATTGAGTTTTAACAAAGAAACACACGTGCTACAAATAAATCGATCACACAGTAATTTTTCACTTGACAACACTTTTTGGTATATAAGAAATATACTTAAACAAATAGGTTTATTTTCTGAGATATAAAGTATTTAGGCAAAACTGTTTGGTCTATCCATTCCAAGTGAAATGAGCTCTAAAAAACTTATACTTGATTGCAAATTCGCAAAAAAAGGTAGAAATATTTTAAAAGATGAGTTTTATAACTTTTTATCCGACTTTATATTACTCGAAGATGTTCTGGTATCAAGAAGTCATATACACTGTCCGATAAAGTTTCCGATGCCTTATCCGAATATGAATTTCAAATTCGCATATAAAGATGTACATCAGATTTTCAGAGATCCTCTAGAAAACCAATCCTAGAAACATAAAGAATTTAGGTTTTTGGATAATGCCAACATATTTAGCATATCTTAAAACCTATTTCGACAATTTTCCGCAGCCTGAACTCGACCACAACAATAGATATTCAGAATGTTCTAATTGATTGTTAAGGAAGCCATTTTTTTTCCGTAGATTGTAGCAACTAGTGTATTACATAATTGTGTCTAGTAAAAACTATAAAAAAATTGTAGGAATAGGTTTGAAGATATGCTAAATACGTTGGCGTTGCCGAAACGTCTAATTTCTTTAGGATTCTAGGGTTGGTTTTCTAGAGGATCTCTAGAAATCCGATGTACATCTTTCTATGCGAATTCGAAATTCATATTCGGATAAGGCATAAAAAACTTTGTCGGACAGTGTATATGATTTTATGATATCAGAACATCTTCGAGTAATATAAAGTCGGATAAAAAGTCATAAAACTCATCTGTTAAAATATTTCTACCTTTTTTTGCGAATTTGCAATCAAGTATAAGTTTTTTAGAGCTCATTTCACTTGGAATGAATAGACCAAACAGTTTTGCCTAAATACTTTATATCTCAGAAAATAAACCTATTTATTTAAGTATATTTCTTATATGCAAAAAGAGTTGCCAGATGAGAAGCAACTTAGTGATAGATTTATTTGTAGTATGCGTGTTTCTCTGTTAAAAAACTTAAATCGTTTTCGGTTTTAAATACAATATTCATGATCAGCACGAAAAGTTGTACCTAGTGAATATAATCGTGAAGTAATTTAAAAGAAAAAAGTTTTTGGAAGTCGTGTAGGGAACCACAGTGGTCAAAAAGATTATATCGAGATACAGCAAAACTAAGCCTCAGAAAATACTCCTAACAACTCCCTGATACACTTTCGATCGAAATAAAACGAAAATATCATGAGCAAAAAACACGGCCTTATTGCAACACCTCCTTTAGATAGTGCTACAGAATATATATACACAAATTTGTACATAACTAACCTTAACATTGATTCGTACTTATTCTAATAGATCAAATTATAACTTGACAAGAACACAGAAGTTTTCTTAAGGCAAAGAATTCTATAGACGAAAATATCTTTGACGTCAGGATAATAATAATCCATATATATATAGTCTCGTTTTGCTTGACTTTTTACTAATGATGATGTAACATATTTTGTAAGATGCGTGATTCAAAGTAAAAGAAAAATCGTTGACGAACAGTAAATAATCATTCATGTCATGCGAAGTGAAAACGTAAAGAACAAAGTACCCTCATGTTAGAATAAAGCATAATTTCAAATCATCACTCCTGCTGGCAAGGTAATGTATAAGACTACCAGAAGAAAATAATAACGTAAGATTTTTGCAAAATATTTCTTTTCTTGCACTCTCTTTTATAACTACCATATTGCCATTACCTTAACTATTCTTCTTTCTAAGTACTTTGAAACTTAATCATTAAGTAACGTACATATGTAATTCAAGTGTAAGATGTGTTTGTTCTAGCAATACAGTAATAGTCACAAAAATTGTAGGTAAAGAAACCGTCAGTTAAAAAACTTGGGATTGACCTGTATTTTTCATAATGAATAATACATTTTTTTTTAATGATGGATCCATTTTATCAAATATTTGGATAATTACAGCAGTATATTGTGTAAATGATGATTCTGCTTCTCAAATTATCGTTTTGGCTGGATCCAAAATATCCTTCGGTGAAATCTTCAGTGAATGCATAAAACAATGAACAAACAACATGGATTTTCATTTATTTATTAATTTATTTAAATAATAGATTATTGCCATCGGTTGGAGAAGGTTATCAAACACTGTTCTATCATCACAAATACTTCAGCAAGTGACTCTTCAAGTAACCTTTGGTCAAAGTATTATCTGTAGCTCTTCGTTAAAAGATCAATCAAAACAATTTTGTACACATGTGACCACTCATAACAAAGGTAAAACTCTAATACATACTGATTTCAAAATTTAAAATAATAATTATATTGTCTCAATAGATGTATGTTATGGTGATTCAGGTAGTCCTTCAATGCTGTTTAGTTCGAATAGCCGATGGCTAATAATCTCTATCACTTCATTTGAAGAAATCCATGTAATGTATTGTGTTGCGTACTTATTTAAAAATTGGAATTTTATTTAAACTTCTGCTTCATTGAAAAACGAAATCAATAGAACAAACGTGAGCTTCATGTTTCATTATTTGTCTTCCGTGTATTTTATTCAATTTCTGGCAAAACATAAATAAATAGTTCTAAAGTATAAATGTTATGGTAGGATCTACAAAAATAAGCATGATATTTTGTTAGAAAGAATATTTCATAGCCAACGACATTTGTTCATTTGGAATGATGTGATCAGACTTTAACATTCCTATAGGAAAACATTCAAAACAAATATTATTGTTTAAATATGATCATACGAATTCGACAAGCCAGATTGATTGTCATAATGAAAGTCTAAAGAAAATTGATATTATGATTTCTGACCATTGTTAGCTTGGATTTTACTGTAAAACTTTACGAATACATAAGATCTCAACGGTGGCTTAGTATATTGGTGTTAAAGCATCAGAAAAAAAATATATCCAACATTTTTGTTTATACTTTCAACAAATATATATCGAAAATGAATATTAATAGAAGTTAATCTTATTTTTATAAAAACTATGAATGTTTGTTAAAATATTCGACTATAACTGAAACTAAGAAAAAAAAATAATATGACTATAAGCATTTAAAAGTAGTAATGTAGATGAAATTCTTCGAGATACTCTACGACGGGAGCTTGTCGCCAAACAATAGTTTTCAAAACAATAATAATCATTGTTTACTTCATAACATATGTTTCACAAGTTATTATTTACTTTGTTGCATTATTGCTCAATACATTACCATTTATCTGTAGAAAGATATGGCTGCGTTCAAACAACATTTCACTATTTTGATTGCTCGTCTTCCTAACTCTTTCTTCATATTCAAACAAGATGAAAAATTATACCCTTTAAAAGAATACTATTCAATAGCAGACAACGTGTTCATTACTTTTTCCTTCTATTTTTCAGAAATATCAATCATAATTTAGAAAGTAGAAAAGAGTGTAGCGTTCAGTTCTTGGTAATCTATTGCTTGAAAATACTATTCGTTTGACTTTTGAATTTATTATTAGCAGAACAGATAAAATATAACAACAACAGTGATTTCATAAGATTTCATGTGCTGTATGGATATTACATTTTAGTTTTTCTCGGAAAAAATTTTGTAAATTGAACTAACGAAAAGATCACAAATTGTAATATGATTTTACTTTAGATAATTATTAGACGTGGCGTTATCGGAACGATTTAACAAAGAATTGACTCATGTAATTGCAAGTACATCATGCAAATATTTAATGAATTTATCAATATTAAGAAAAATTAAGAGTGAAGAAGCAGGTGTTACAGCAACTGGACAATGAGCCATATAACTTTTTATTAGTGGCAATTATTTATGTAGTAAACCGATCGTGTCAAATTTATGAATTAACACAATAGCACATTATATAAACATTGTAGTTATATCACAGATTACTATTTATGTAGATTTAAATATTCGTTGATTTGATAATCAACACTGACTATCATCATATATCATTGTTTATTCAAATTAGAATCCATCCATTTTTGTTGATGATATTTCTCTGTTACATATTGCTTTGCGATTGAATATAACCAATCTTCGGATGAATGCCATTGGTATGAAGTATCGCAACCCATTAGTATTAGGTGTTTGGGGAATAGCCGTCGGCAAATATTACCATATGTTATTTCTTTTATCTCTCTGTTGTTTTTCTCTATGTTTTTAAAACTATTTGTTAGGTCATAGCCATCGGATGGAATGAATTGAAGTCAATGGGTACATTACATCAAAATTCAATTTATGTTCCTTAGTTACGTTATTGACCAGTACAGTTATGTGCTGATGTTTATAGTAGTGACAAAGATTTGTTTTTTGTATATCTTTCTATCTTTTATTAATGTTTATCTTATTTATTTGTTTATAGATTCATCTCAAGGACAACACAGATGATGCTCAGATGACATTTATTTTAAACAATCAATGAGTGTTGGTTAATCTAAAAAAATAATGATATTCAATGTGATCAACTATTAGCGAATGTTTATAACCCGTATTATTTGATATCAAGATTAGATTAGTTTGACAATGAATGTTTTCTATAGTCATGCAGTGGTGGTGTCTCACAAATAATCTTTTCTTGTTTTATCATTTGTTTTTTTCTTTCATTTTATCGAACGATGAAAGATTAATAATGTTTTCCGTGACAGTATATTTAATTATTTATAACGCTTCATAAAATAAGAAAAAGAAAATCTACAGATTAATTTTACAACTATTCTTATTTAATATATGTTTGTACTGAATTATTAGCAAAATTACTGAATCCGATCTAAATACATAAATATCATGATGTATATAATCGATAACAACAATGTTACGAGACTATGACGATACACTAGAATGGAACTATTATTTGAGTAGGTGAGATAAAATCTATTGACTACTAAATTATAATCATAGATGATTAGAAGATTTCTAATATAGAAAGAAAAGTTTAAATAACAATTATTTTATTATAAATACTGTGCGCGTATCATTTAATAACTTGTATTCATATTTAGTTACTAAGAATATTAGTATTATTCTTGATAAGACTATAAAATCTATTATGTCTACAACAAATGAATTATTATCTATTGTTCATGATGATTATATTGTACCATTGAATGTACGTTATACAGATTTCCTTAATGCTCTCTCAGAAATTCACGATGAAACTATGCAAGATCGTTGTTATAAATATTGGATGTCACTCTATCGATATTTTGATTGTTCGATGAGTAATGAACGAGTTCTTATGCTTGAAGAAAAACGAATACGAGATATTTTACATCATCTTAATATTGAAATAGCTTCATATCAATCAGAAATCATCTATCAAATTCGTGATATATTTCTACAAAGTCATCAAGTTTTAGCCGATCTTTATATTAAATATAATAGAAAAAAGAACAATTTAAAAAAGATTGAACAAATTATGAATAATTTAGATAATAGAATTCAAAAGAAAAAATCAGAAAATAGTATAAAAACTATTTTTACAACTGTTTCTTCATCAACATCTTTAAAATCGATGATGGAAACAATTGATAATTTAAAATTACAAATAAAAAATCTTCATATGACACGTACGTGTGACATGATTAAGGAATTAAATTCAATTATTGTAGTTCTACTTTTTTGTATACAAGTGTTGTAGGAGGAACTTTTCAAATAGAACTTAATTACAAAAAAGCTAAAGTCTTTTCAATGCAAATGCAAATCTTTCATATCCAACAAAAAATTCATAAAGTTGAAAAAGAATTAATTGACATTCAAGATAAGTTAACATTCAATCTTAAAGCAACTCATGAACAGCATGACAATCAATTAAATATACATCTTCAATATAAACCAAATATTTCCATTTTAATTGATCAAGATTATTTAAATATTGATCATCAATTAATTAAAGAACAATTAAATAATGAACAAAATCTATCAATAGAATTGCTAAAACAAAATAAAAAATTAAACAACATTCTTTTATATCATATGAAGATTCTCAAAATGAATGAAAATAAACAAATACAATTGAATATAAATAATAAAAATTTCATTAAAATAATTAATATAAAACAAGAACAAATTGAAAAAGAAAAAGATATAAAACAAGAAATTTCTCAGTTCTTAACTGAACTTAAAATCGAATTAAAAAGAAAAGAATATATTTTATCTACACATCATCACCAAGTAGACAGATTGAATGTGAGCAAAAACTAATTATAATTAATAGAATACAAAATTAATATTCATCTTTTCTAGAATCATATTATTGAACTTAAACATAAACGTGATCAATATCTTCAAAATACTACAAAACATACATTTGAAAATTTTAATCAATCGAAAAATATTATTAAAAAAAATATTCATCAAGAAATTAATCATCGTTTACAATTAACAATTATTTCTTATAATCTCAAACAACAGATAAATATTCTTGAAAATACTACACAACACTATGTTTTACTTGTTAAAAAACAACGACAAAAAGTAATTAATTATGAAAAATTACATGATAAATGGATTCTACATATAAATATAAATCGAAATCGTTTATTAGAATTATTTAATAGAATTAATAAAATTGAACAATATATAATTAATACAAGAAATTTTTTTCAACAATTTAATCATATTAAATTATCATTAATACCAAATATATTAATATTTTATAATGAAATGAATTTATCTATACAACAACGGTTAGTAATTAACTTTCTTAATATTCAAAACTTCTTTGTTTAGGAGAAACAAGAATAATAACACTAATGATGATAAAAGTTCATTAAATATGAAATTATATCAAATGAAAAAAATTTTACATTCAAATCAAATAATTTTTCAACAAATAAAACAAAATATTTCATTTATCAATAAAAATCATTCAATACTATTAAATCAAATATTAACAATAGATAAACAACGATTACATCTTATTCAATATATCGATTCTCTTCATAATAAATACTTTGTTGATGAACAACAAATATTAAATATTTTAAAAAAATTCAATAATATAAAATATACTATTGATTTAAATTATCAAAAATTTCAACAATTTACAATAGAAAAACAAAAAATAATACTTTTTTTACTAAAAAAACAACATTTAATTATATTTATTAATGAATATATTCAATTAAATGAATCAATTCGAAATAAACATCAATTATCTTATAATAAACTTATGAATCAAATTCAACAATTACGAAATAAAATCTTAGATGAAATTCATAAAATTAAATCATTTAAAAAACAATATCAACCAAATATAAAACAATTTATTTTTCATTTACAAAAAGAATTATTCGAATATAAAAAGAAAAACAATTATTTACAACACCGAATTCACCAACGTCACATTACTCAACAAATATTAATTGCTTCCAATAATAAACCACTTATAAAGGGTAAAGATAAATTTCCTTTTCTTTTAATAGCATACTATAGAATACTACATATTCGTCTAATGCGAAGAGTGCAAAAAACAAAGCCTATAAAAAGCACTTGAAGATGACAAAAATATGTCTTCTTTCATTTTTATTAAAATTAATCATATTATCCTTACAATCATAAGCAAACTTTTTGATAATGATATTTTATAAACTAACAAAATTTTCATCAAAAATAGTCACGAATTTAATCAAGATTTCGGAAAATAACAATTATGATACTGACATAAAAATATTTATGTAAAAAGAAAAAAAAAAAAGAAAAAACATCCAATTTATTAATTGTTTAGTTAATTAAAATCTAGATATTTGAACAACATTTCATCTGCTATAGATCATCGTATAGTGCTTTTATTTATGTATAAATAAATAGATTTATAAATACGTCATTATTGATACATTCAAATATTTTTTCAGAATATTATCATATTATTTGAAATAGCATCAACCATAAATTTTATATCAAATAAGAGTTTACTAATGATAGAATTTCTGAGTATAACTTGCTCATGCATTTGATAATTATTACCGTTCAAGTCATGACATTTTTCGAAATTATAGATGTTTAATAGCTTACTTTCATGGGCAATTAATCTCAACAATAGGAAGTTCTCAAAAAAAAAAAATATTTACGTATCAGATTTAGTAGAGTCTTCTTTACTGATGATTTTCTTTTAAATTGATGTACAAATAGGAATATCATATTTAAAAAACTAGAAAATCTCATCAACCTCTGTATGTTAGACATAGGTCTTTGTGCAGCATTTTAATTCTACTATTGCTGTTTGCAAATCAATTTTAAAGAAAAAGAAAAACATTACTGAAGAAAACCATCAGTAAAGAGAGTTTTACTAAGTCTGATACGAGATTATTATTTTTTTGTTTGAAGAACTTCCTGTTTTTGAGATTAATTACGCATGAATGTAAGCTATTAGACATCTATAATTTCGAAAAATGTCATGATTTGAAAGGTCATAATTATCATATATATTATCAAGTTATACTCGGAAATTCTATCATCAACAAACTCTTATCTGATATAAAATTTATTGTTGATTCTATTGCAAATAATAGGATAACATATAATATTTTGCAAAAACCATGTTAGATTTTCAAAAAGGATTGATTATTATTTCTTAATAAGCAAATATTTTTTGTTTTGTTAAAATCTAAAACTCATAGCCATTTCATTTTGATTGAGATTCTAAAATCTTTAAATTTGCTTTAGATTACAATTTTTTTTTTTGTGACAAATGTTTAGTAGATCTTCATGAGTTGGATATAATTTTTGGACCTTGTTGTAAATCTATTTTCTATAGAAGATAATGAACAATATCGTACCAATTTACAAAAAAAAGCATCATCGATTATTTATCGTCTTATTTGCAATACTCATTATAATATTATTCTACACAAACGTTTAGATTTACTCATACAAAATACTGTTCTATTTTATGTTATTGATCAACAATCATTAAAAGAATTTTATAGTTTTTATTTAAATAATGCCTTTGATTCTTATCATTTAAATAATCAATTAAAAGCATCTGTAGCAGAATTGCATGTATTTAAAAATGAAATATTAATTTATAAACAAATCTATACCAATATGAAATATTCATTAAAAGATTATTTTTCTTGCCTGAAAAATATTTAAAATATTATTTAATTAATAATGAAGAACAGTAATTCTTAAACTGATTCTATTATATTTAGCATGTAGCCTTTTTTTTTTTTGATGTATTGACATAGTTTCCAATAAATACTGCTTTCGCTTCGATACCAATCACTATATACGCACACTCACACAAACAGTCAGTGCAGCAACAATAGACATAAAAATAAGCGAGAGAAAATAGTAAGATAACGTAGGAAAGCGAGAAAACATTTCGGCTGCTGCTAGTGCCTGTGTCAATATCGCGACAACAAGCAACCAGAAAGAAAAACAAGAAGCATGCATGACAATTTACTACGTCATATAGAGCAGAGAAATAAATCAGGCAAAAGCATCATCCGTCGCCTCACGTTTTATTGCTTGTAGCTCTTTCTTTCAATCTTTCTCTTATTTCCAAGGACAAGCACTGCATAGATTCACATAATCGTCAGTATCTAATAATGTAAGTTTATATTTAATATATAATAGTTTTTTTTATTCGATAAAAATTTATTCATTCATATTTATTAATTTAACAATAGTTTAAGATGACATTAATGAAGACAAAAAAAAAATATATATTTATCTTTCATCTTTAATTGTGCTTCTTCTAGTGTGTGAACTATTGAGTTGTCGTTGCTGATTTAATCAGAAAGGCGGAACAGAATAAGAGAAGACAGTTGACACTCATTATTCAAAAAAGCTTGTTGAGCCTTTCTACTTTTCTTTTTTTTTCTTTTGCTTAATATATAAGCGGATTCGTTAGCAAACGAAGGAAATTATATATGACTTAGAGAGAGAAAGAAAAACAAGAGTAAATAAGTAGTCGAACACACTCACATTAAGAGGGCGAACATATAGTACAAAATCAAATATAATCCATTGTATTGTGCTTCCATTTGTGTTATCTGAAAAAAAAAGATTTACTTTGCCTACAAACGGAGAGTCCTCAATTACTAAAGATGTGCTTCTCAACGACAAGTAAGTCATCAAATTCTTTTGAGGTAAACATTTCATAATCATACCGTCTGTCATTATTAGCTCTCTGCGTTTTGTCAAACATATCGTTTGACCTGATTTTTTTTAACCTTTTTGATCTTCGACATGCTACGATTTTATTCTTCAAGCTATTTGCTAGATTTTGTTTTTTGATCGACTAGTAATATTAATTATCCAATAATTTGAATAATCATATTCAACAAAATTCTAATATAGAATAATACCAGACTTTTTTTTGTCTATCTTTTCCTTTAAAATTCAGTCTAATAATTG
>CAJNOL010000131.1:0-23118 GCA_905250125.1 Rotaria sordida
TCGGGACTATTTCCAAATCTAATAAAACTTTCAAGATTTGTAGAGTTCCACTCGCTATTCATTTTGGTACCAAATTTGTTAGAACTTTATTTTGTTTTCAGAGAGATATAACTCAAATACTAAAACTGTTTCACCGTACTCGGATCCCTCGTACCAAATTGTATCAGAACTTACAACAACCTGAAAAAATCTCGTGCTCCTGTTTGGACTTTTCTAGAACGGAACACTTCACAATAAAATATTGAAAGCAATTTTAGAAAAGCCACCAAGAAAAGAGCAACGAAGAAGGTCGATCCACTCAAGGATAACAATAAATAATAACTGCAATACTTTCTAAATTGTTGAAGATATCGAGAAATTCGGATAGGGTTACTGACGGAAAAAATTAGTATTTTTCTAATTATTTTCTCCCCACTGACTATTTGCCAGTCTGACTGGTACCGAGCTGCATCTGGCACATTATCCTTTCTGGAAGGCACAAGACTCTGGGCGAGTGATCACAGGAAAAAGTCGAACTCGTTGCTAAGTTGAAGTTGTTGGTGTGTAGGTCTACATGAAGAGAAATTTCATACTCACGCCCGGATCTTTCGAGAATAAACTTCTAAATATTTATGGCGATTATATCATAGCGAGAAAGATTGTGATATTTTGCGAAGACATGCAAATTCGATGCCACGATGCTCGGCATTAAGTGACAATGTGTAAGCGCATAGTAGAAAGCAGAGAACAAGACGATCCAACAAGTTCATTGATATCCACGATACTTGTAATAAGGAATTTTGGTCTAAAGTCAGCTTCGAAATGAGGTGTTTGAGTTTCACAGCATCCATTGTGCCAATGCCATCATAGGTATTGCTAACTAAAATAAAGAACTGTGTCAAGTACTATGAAACCTCGAATTTTCTTTGTTTTCGTGCCTTAAAGCACTCGCGAATAAAACAAAAAGCAGACTTTCTTTACGTATGACATTGGCGATCTTTGAGCTCAATAGTATTACTCATGTTGAGTTTTTCAAAGTTAATTTCAAATGAATATCATCGATCTTTTCTTGTAGAAAAATGTATACTTAATATTGTCGACAACAAGAAAATCATGTCCGAGCAACGAAGACTGACAAATTAATAAAATACTAATCAAAACATGTATATTGACATACTTTTCATTTTTCATGTTCAAACGATTGCACAACTCATACAGACCTTATTTTGTCATCATTTCTCAGAGTCATACAATCGACAGTGATATGAATTTGAAGGCCTTATATTTAGTATGCATGCGTGTTCTAAGGATGATTGAGTGTGTAAATCGAAATTGGTTTGTTAAGAGTTATTTCTATTAATTCAATGTAAAGATGAAAAAAAATGCGCCAACCAGGATTCGAACCTGAGTCGGTTACTTGGCAAGCAACCATGATAACCACTACACCATTGGCGCTTGCTCTAGATGGCAATATTTGAAAATACTGCACTGGCAGTCGAACAAAGTGCTGAGCGAATTCGACATAGACTCAGAAACCTATGACAAAGAAGTCGTGTATTATTATCGAAGAATTTGAACAGAAAGCAATCGAATATTTATGGTAGAATAATATACATATAGAAATCACATAAAATTTCTACTGTGCATAAAAAGTTTGAATACGATTTAGAAAAAACAGAAGCAGAACAGAACATGCTTTTCTTTTGGTTCTTTATTTCGAAATGTATTGCGACACAGACAGAAAGAGAATATTACACAACGTACTATACAATAATCCGAAAAGAAAAAGAAATCAACGTCAACCAGGAGTCGAATGGCGCTGTTCAAATATTAGACAGAATATGTTAACGCAAAAATAGAAGTATGATAAATTTGAATACGCAGTTTTTGCTTATGAGACAAATGTGTTTACCGCTACACCATTGACGTGTGTTATAATTATTTGACAGCTACTTCAACTTTTGTCATACATGAAACGCTAGTAAAGTTTTCTGTCGAAGCTAAATTGATGGCAATCCATCTTTGCCATGTTCACACTGTTGTGACATATCACATTGGTCAGAGCACAACAAGCTCTAATCGCATTCGAGCATTTCGTAGCAGAAAGTATGTGGATAAGGTGAATATTTGGCAGGATGTTTCCATTTTTCGAATCGGTACACGAGTGCAGCTTTAATAGATCCAACATATTTACAGAAGAACTGGTTTGTCATGGACCAAACGATATTCTTATATGAGAATAGATCGGAAAAGAGATGCTTCTCCCCATCAATTTTACATTTGGCTGAATTTCTCTCAAGTTCCATCTCGTTGCCTGACTCAAAATGGGAACCCAGACGTTCATATACGAACATCTTGTTTTACAAAATGTCAGCGGTTGAATAAGCATATATATATGATCTCTCATTTCTTTCAATTGTATTTTCCAAAATTTTACAGAGCCCTGGAAAATAGCATGTTAAAAGTTAAGACCATAAATCGACATTAATAAAGAAACGGAGAGTGTTAGGTAGTATAGTGCAATATTCTACAAACGAATAGCATCATAAAAACATAGCTCGTCTGTGGGTTTTATCTCAAAAAAACCCTAATCCTATTTGAATTTTAAATAGAGGAGAAAAGGGAGGCTTCCTACGGCGAAAACATATCTAACGATTCGCCATTCTGTATTTTGTGAATACTACAATCGATTAACATCCAATCGAGTTCAAGTTTCTATCACATATTCCTATATGTGTACCGCATTGATAGTAATAGCGCCAACTTCTAAGATCTATTCTACATTAGTTAAATACGTTCCCAAAAGTTTGAACATTTTCTCTGAAAATCCGGCTTTAGGGATCTATATCGCACTTTGGAGGAAAACTAAAGTGATACTCAAGATCCGCTCATCGAGCTACATCGAATCATATATACATGACAAGCTTTTCAGAAATTTTTGATCTATTTTTAATGCTGAATTTGGCTCCTGAAAACTTCCTGCCTCAGATTTTCAAAGTCTACGAAGAAATAACGCCTAATCGAACTCAAATTTTTATCAGATACGCGTACATATGTATTCTAATGATGGTAGTAGTACTAGCTGGTGAAGTTTTTTCTGAATTTCTCCATAGGTTTCCAAAAACCGCACCTATGGCTTGGAACTTGTTTCAAATGTCCATATAACACTTCGAAGAAATGTCAAGATGACATTTAGAATCAGTGGTGCATTCAACTGCATCGTATGATATGAAATTCACAAAATATTTTTCAAAAAAAACACTTGAAAAAATACGGACAAGCATTCTTTCAGACATAATTCACTAAAAACTTACTGCTTTTGAAAAAACCTTTTACTTCTTTAGTATGATTTCCTGAACGATACACGATTACATCTAAGGGTATGAGTGCTGATGTCGGTGTGACTGAGGACACATTTGGGTATGTGTGAGTGCGGATATTCTTTGAACCATGCTCACACCCTCTACTTGCAAACCTTGACTTGGCCACTATTCAATGCTAAGTGCATTTTAATCTGTAAAAAGATGCATTTTTTTACGGTATATCTTTTTATCCTTACTTTAATTTATGCAGATATAATGTTTCACGGAATAAAAACACATTGGTTTGAAAAAAAAAACAGCTTTTTTAATATTCAATGTCACATACGCATTGTAGGCTTGAAGAATATTCTAAAACGTTTTTCACAGATCGCAAAAGAATGAATTCATAATCTGTACAACTAATTAGATTGACTGGTACAGATTGAAAACATGCACTCTGCAATAAAATCCGTATTGCCGAAATCACAAAAATTTAGGGCTTTGAAACATTTTTATGCCGGATGAATTTCCGACATGATCTCGGAAATCCTTTAAGAGTTTTCCCAATTTAAAAATAAAAAATAGGCATCCGAAGTTTCAGAAATCCTTAAAGTCTTTTACATGATAGTATTTTTGGAAACTTTTGATGCCTGTTTTCAACTTGGAAAAATCCTTAAAAGGTTTCGGCGGCCATGTTGAAAACCCTATTATTGGCATCTCCTACAATACGACTTTCTTTCTAGAGTATGGATACATTAGAAAATAAAACAGGATAAAAGATGATGAATTCTAGCAGAAAACTTTATTGCTTAGAAGTATCTTTTACAAGCTTCTGTCGGAATCTTAGTTCACAATTCCACTAATGTTAAAAATTAGTTTGACTAAATGAGATATTTTCCAGTTATTTATGATGTGTCGCCGTTTAGATAAGCTGCATGTGCACAGCCTTAAATTGAATATCATCAGAATGATACTAGCAAACTATTTTAAAGAAAAAGCCAATTCATTCGATCTATTCTTATTCAATATAATGTTCTCAAAAACTATGACAAAGAATTTCGACAGCTTCCAAATTAAACTATCTCGAGTTTTTCATACTCATGTTTTGTAAATGATATACAACCGCTCACAAAAAGTAATTCTTCGTATTTCTTCGTTCACGAAACTATTAGAAAATATAAAGTCTTTCAATTTTCATTAATAAATCGTTTCAATCTTTTTCTATCTTACTACTTGGCAGCTGGAGTATTTCTCTCTTTTTCAGATCTGACAACAGAAATCAGAAGATCTACTACTCTACTTTTTGAAAATCAACATATAATAACAGAAACTTCTTTTTTTATTTAAAATTAATCAATATTCAAAAAATAAGACATTTTAATTATAAATATGTGTCATTATTTTATCAGAAACCTATTATTCATCATTTACAAATCAATGGCAAGTATGAAAGATATATATCGGCTGCTTAAATGCTGACAAAGAACAAAAATACTTTGTACAGTGATACTCACATCAACAATTAAACTAGCAATAAGGGGATAGTTTTATAAAGAAAATCAATTCTCTTCGGATTTGGTTGTATCTCAAGTAAATCTAATGTTTTCCAACAAGTGTGCTCATTGCTATTCAACATAGCTGATGTTCTTTTCGGAAGCAAATCGTTCTGTATATGTTATTTATTCCTTTGGCATTAGCATTGAATATTCACATTTTTTTCTTTTGCTTTCACTTGTGTTCAATAGAATTCTATGCATCTAAAATATATGTTTTGCTTTTTTTCCAGATAGATGATTAGAATGAGCGGTCGAACACTCGAATCTTGTCAGATTCCATTTGCAAAGCTACTTGAATACATTAGAATTTCTAACAATTCGACGATTTTCTTATTACTGGATTCCAAATGCCATGAAATAATAGAATTCACTAAAAGAATTTAGACAACTTTTGACAGCAGACTATTGCAATTATGAAAGTTTGCTTAGATTCCAACCAAAATGAGTTTGATCTTAGCACCTATTGCTAGTAGTGGCTGCGCAAGAGTTCCAAGATTGGGAAGGTGCATAAAACAAATTTCATAGCGAGGAAATATAAAATTTCGATTATTAGTGAGTGCACTCACCACTATTGTAATTTCTGTCTATTTCATTTGTTTGTTTGATGCATCTGATTAATAAACTTTTGTTTATTGAGAACAAATAACAATATAGTTAGATAAATAAGTACTTTATTTAAAAAAAATTTTTAAACTGAACGCCCAGAGAAAGTAACAGAAAAACAAGTGATTATAAACTGCATGTGAAAATCTAGTAGACTGGATTTCATGACATTTTGACTGATCTAATATTCGAATTCTGTCAAATTCTTTAAGTTGACGAAAGAGATAAGAATAAGAGTATATGAAAAAGCTGTTAGCGCAAGCCTTGCAGAATTAAACCGCCTTCTTTTACCTAATCCTCCAGAAATACATCAAGGAGGTAGTTAATATATTGCAACGAGCCGCTACTGATATGCGATCTGTGATCGTATATCAATAACGTCTACCATGGTCTGTGGTGAGGAGTGCAAATTTCAATCCTATTTACTTCAACACTCATTTTAGTTCGTGTTTCACAAAAAGTTCAAAAGAATAAATAGAGATGTCGGTGTGGATTTTTTCCTCGTCTTCACCCATATTGTCTGTTTTCATAAAATTTTACAATGATTACACTTAAGATTTAGCTGATTCTTGAGTATAATAGGAAGCATTACTATTTCACGGATGAATAATTTCTTTTTATTATTTCCAGTGTAAATAAATTTTATCAAGTATACGATTAATTGAATAATAATTGAGCAGTGTTTCCGAATTAATCATATTTCGTATTTTTTTAATCGTCTTCTTGTCTGCTGTTGGAAAATGAAGACACAATAAATAAATACAATGAAGAGACTTAGCTCGATAATTCATTAAAATAAAACGTATGAACAATTCAAAATCCATATCATTTGTACATCCGATTTGTAAAAATTCCATACGTGAACAAAGATTAATGATAAATTGAATTTGGTTGATTTCTATCAACTTTTCAAGATTCACTTTTGTAATTCTATTATTCTGGGATATTAACTGAAGTTTAGATCGTGTGGTGGATGAAATATTCAATTCTGATATTGGCAAACAAGACATACTCAATGAATCAAGATAAGGTAAATGATATATGAAATCAATAAATAAATCAATGGATGAATAACATAAATCAATATTCAAATGAGTAATTTGCACTAATTGAAATAAAGAGTTAATATTTTCAATAAAAGATTGATATTGTTCGAAATCACAATGATTGGTTGCAATAAGTTCAACACTTTGAGAAGATGGAATAACATGATTTTGAATATTCTGTAAAGTCATATCAACAGAATTATCTTGTTGGCAATGTGCATCACTTTTCATATGTTGACATAAATGATACCATTTTTTTCTAAATTTCAAATATAAATTTAGAAAACAAATGATTCTTTGATCTCTTTACCTGTATGAATGAATCGAATATGTTATTCGATTGTTAGAAAAAGGTGATGCATCAGTCTGCAAGTGTAAATACCACTGTCGTTGGAGCCAAAATAATGATATAAATTGGTTAATTTGTTGATGATGTGGCCCTAATTGGAACGTGTTGGAAATTTTTTCATCATATTCAAATTCGAATTTGCATAAATGTGGTAAATACTGTACAATCAATCTTTGCCAACGATTTGCATCAAGAAATGATATATTATCAAATGTAGTGAAATGTAATACTCTTAATTGAGAGTTAATCTTCTTAATAAATAATTCAAATTCAGAAAATCGTAAACGACATCGATCAAAATTTATATGTGTCAAATAAGGTAATTTAATTATATCTCTTGTTGAGATATATTGACTGCAACCGTACAATTGTTGACAAGTTAAACGACGTAATTTAGGTGTGTATGAAAGTATAGTAATGACTTCAACGAGAGTTATAATTATACCGATATTTAAATATTCGATATAATTAAACTGTTCATTTCTAGCGACTGGTAATGTAATAGGTGCTCGCCATGGTCCATAGGATAGAGTATTATATTTTAAAAAAGGTAAACGAAAAATTAATTTATAGATCGTATTGAAAGATTCTAATTGACCAATAACAAAAATATTCAATGAACACAAACGTGGTAAACAAGTTAATTGTTTAAGAAGTAATTGAAGTTTATGTTCAACAATACCGTTAATAACAAGTGATTGTAAACGATTGAATAATGAATTGATAGTGACTAATTTTAAAAATTGTTTAGAAGCTATTGTAGTTGACAAATGAAGTGAAATAATACGAGATTTATTTCGATTGATAATATTCTTACATAGATGTTCAATGATTATTTCATGTTTAGAATCAATATTTATTTTAAGAGGTAAAAATGATTTTATGAGAAGATTTTGAAAACGTGTATTAAGATTTACAAATGATTCATACAAATGACATCCATTAAGATAATCAAAAATATTATAAAAGATTTCATTAGATAAATCTTCGATACAAGTGATTACTTGTCTAAATCAAAACGGAAAATAATATATTAAAGCATAAAAAAGAAAAAAATATCATTTTTTTTCTCTGCTTGTGCTTACTCATTCGTATTAGTCATTGCTAAAAAATGAATAAAATGAAAGAAATTCTTAAATATTTAAATTAACTTTACCTACACTGTAATAAATTGTTTTCTTTATTACTTAATTCATAATTATAGAATTGATGTCGTTGTTGCCTTGAATTCATAATTTAATAAGAATTGATTATGATATTAGATTAATATACAATAATATAATTAAGTATTGTTGACTGTATGTTACTTTTTCAATCGTTCTGCTCGTCTAGAAATACTTTCATAATCAAAGCAAAGAATAAAAATCCCATGTGTACATTTCGTGCATGTGGCACTATATAGTAAATATAGTCATAATACTTCCTCGTCACTTGTTGCGTTCTCTTTATATGAAATTTTTAACAAGTTGTCAATATTAACTTACACTATTGAGAGCGTAATTGAGTCATCGAATTGTTGGAAAGATAAGGTAAAATATTACAAAAATATTTCATCATTTCCGGAGAAAAGAGCATGTGATGCAAATCACATGTCTTCAACATGATTATTCATCGTAAATGATTCATCGGATTGTGTTGTGAGATAAATAGGAAAGAAAAATATCAAAAAGTCTCATGATTGTCATGATCACATGGTAGCCATCTTTGCATAGATATTACCGTTGTCCATAGGTGGCGCATCAGCAATCAAATGTGTAGCAAATGTTTCCCAGTAAAGAAACAACTCAGAAAGTAATAGGAACTTATTGCTTTCGTAAAATTTCTACGCCTTATGTGTATATGAAATGAAAACCAGTTCGCTAGTTCTCTAAAAAGTTGCATCCACATCGTCTATGCTGTTGACATCTTCTTTTGGTTGTGACACATCTATTGACGCTATAAAATTGGAACAGTTGAAACTATAATATGAAAATTATAATGTATGTTCATGTAACTTTTTCTTGTTGCATATCAACGGATACCAATTATTATAATAATCCCTTAATCTTGATGGATTAAAATAATTATTACCAATCTACAGTATTATCAATAATAACTAGTATTATTTTTATTTTCAGAATACAAATATCTGTTTTTTTTTACATAAAATTAACTTAATTGATAATGTATTTCTATTGAACATAATAGAAATATTCTATAAAAATAATTTTTGTTTTGATCAAATATTTTTGTTGCCGAAGATCTATAAAAGAATAGAAAAACAAAAGAAATGAATGGAAAAATAATCAATATAATAAAAGCACATAGCAATTAATACTCATTTGTTTTGTATTTTTTGATAAAGACGACTTTCTTTTGATGAGTTCTTCAACTTTTGTTTGTTTGACAAGATTGAAATTCGAAATACCGATGAAGTTCATTGCGAAATATTTCCTTTTGTTTTACTCCCTTTGAGATTCCGATTGAAAGATATAAATATATTTATTCAATAATATAGAAAATAAATCAATTATATGAATTTTGTTGTAATTTCTTTTGGTGGAAAAGCTGAAATTCTTTTTTTATTAGTTTATGAAAGTTTTGACGTGATACTTTACATAAATCAATACAATGTTTTTCTCACAACTAATATACATGTAAAAATATACATAAAAAGAATAAATTACTCATTTTGCATCTTGATCAACAAAAAAATACAAAATATTTTGCATTGCTCATATATCTTTCCACATGAAATAAGTGAACGGCATGATAAAATATTTATCTTTTGGGTTGTTCAAAGTTTGATATAATTTAATCAATGATGGATCTAGGATTTTGGAAGAAAGAAGGCAATCTTCAGGTGTGGATAGTGTCAATGTGAGTGTGTAATCGGATGTGGGTCGTCTCTTCAGCCATGCTCACCCTTTTTCTAACAAGAGAAGAATAAAATTTCTCCAATATTGCATATCAAAGTTATAACAGAAACAAAACTAAGACAGAATTTTTGCATCATCTGTTATCCGATCAGTGTGCGAAAATATTATCAAAATATTCTACCAACCATAATAGCAAAACTGTGGTGAAGGTGTTATAATCATCATAGAGGTAGGGACGATGATGTATGAATTTTCGAAGTACCAAATAATTGATGGAACATAAGACAGATCTTCAGCCCCACTGGAAACATATCGGAAAATTTGCAAGATTTCTACTGTGTGAATACTATGGTAAACACTCTGTCACAAGTAATGTTCCGAGCATTTACTTCTGTTTGTAGGTAATGTCGTACGTGATCTGTCACCTATAAGTAATATCAACACTGATTAAGTACTTATAAAAGTACTCAGGTATATCAGTGAAGTCATATATATTTGTTTACGAGCCTTCTGAACTACTTACTAACCAGTGCATTAATTAGAGATTGATCAAAATCTAGTAAAATATTCATTCGAAGTGATGAAGATTATCAAACATAAATTCTAGTTAAAGAAGTATTACTTGGTAAGAGAATTGATAAAGAAATCTTATCGTGATTGATAAATTCGGCATGGATTTGATCATCTTATAAATGGTTCTTATATTTTGCTTGATTCGATGGAATAAACAAACTAAAACTACTATTGAATCGTTTAGTTCATAAACATATCTAATCTTGTTTTCTATTGATATGTATCTCTGAAATTGAGTTTGATCTGCTTCAGTGATTATCAAGAAAGCTGATCTCCTGGTATACATACAGAGAAGAAAGTAATTCTTGAGCAGTAACAAAATACTTCAATTTGAGCACAGTTTGTTATGCAGATCTAAATAGAATCATGTTAGACCAACGACGAAAAAACATAAGTTTTCATTGAATATGTTTTAAACATCGAAATTGCCATAATTTTAACGAAGGAAAATATTAGATTAACAATCTGATTTGATAATGTCATGCTATGCGTGTTTGTGAAATAAAGACTTGCTTTTTCTATTCGTTTTCTTCTTCATGCTCATCGTTTGAGCATTTGTCAATCATTTATTTAATTCAATTCAAAAATCGATATATGAACAACAAAGATTGCTTCATACATTCCTGATTTCTACTTTTTCAACAGTATATTATTCACTGTCATATAATCAATAAGAGTACGTGCATATTTGATAGCATTCGCAAGTTTATAAGTGCCAGCACGCATACTATATGGTAATTCGGTTTGAATAGCATTTATCTTTGAAATATAATTGCGTGTTATATAACCACCTTCAAAGAAAGTACCATTTCCTGGTTTCGGATGTGCCATTGATGGATAGGCGATGCCAAGTTCGTTTCTTTCAAGAATTGTACCAAATGATGTTTTTCCTCGAATGCATTCAGTTCGATTGGACAAAGAACAAATTTGTTCGATTGATGTAATAGTACCGAGCGTTGTTTGAAGATCATCTCTGTTGAGTAGATCACTATCTAAAAGATATCCAACCATTGTAAAGCTAAAGAAATGAACTCATTGATTGTTTTTTCGAGGATTTCTTATACAACTCACTTTCCTACTCCTTGACCATGAACATCAATAAGAAGACCTTTGCCATATTGTTGCTTTATTTGATTGATGGCATTTTCAAGATTCATGTGATAGCTTTGATAAGCATTGATAGATTCAGGATAATTGAGTGTTGCCTGGTTGATTTCTCGATTGAAATCGACCTTTTTTCGACTCCATTTGCCAATGACAACGAATGGTTTAAGACCATATGTATTGTTCAATTCTGCGACGACATTCTCCGTAAATTGATCGCTAAGAGAATCTTGAACTGTCGTTGTTGCACAACGTTCACCATCGAGACACGCATCGTTATACATCCATGTACATGATTTTCCTGGACGACGGCAACCTCCTGCTGTTCTATCGGGCACATCGCTCGGCATTAGGCTGCCACCATGAGGTGCCGAAAGAATGAGATTGAAGGTACCTGCTAGATGAAACTTGCAAGATGATCTATAACCATCGACATATTGTAATGGTTGTTGTTGAGCGACATTGAAGAAAAAAGAAGAAAACACAAAATACGTGACACAAAGTGTCGCCAACATGGTAACCATTGGTAATCAATAAAACCTGTCAATAGAAACGTTATCGTTTTGTTTTTTTTTCAGATTTTTGGTATCGATTTCGTCAATAATCTTTTGTATTTTTGTGCTACATGATGAGAAACACTCAATTGCTACTCATCATAACTAAGCTTTATTAATACTTTGAAAATTATTTTTCTCATATGAAAATGAAGAAAAAAGTAAATTTCGTTCTTAGCATTGTAGAGAAGAAAACAAAAACCAGCAACGAGCTCTCTATTTTACTGCAGGCAATGATATTCTAAGCTTGTTGAAATTTGATATGACGATAACAGTTATTTTTTGAGTGTTTAAGTCACAGTTGATTACATAGTTTAGTTGATTTTTATAGTTTTCCATAACATTTAGACTTTTCATTCATTTTATATGACTCAAAGTGATTTCTTATGAATCAACTAAATAGTGTATGATAGTCGAGAATGAGTAACAGACATAATGCTCTCCAATCTGTTATTGTTCACTAAAATCGAATGTTACATCACGCAAAATGATTATATCAGCTGAATATCGACTATTGTAACAAAAATATATACTTTTTATTCCTTCATAAAATATAGGTTCTCCAAAAAGTATCCAGACGCTTGCATGTTTTTTTGTATTTGTTGGATTGTGAAGCAGAAACAATAGATAAAATTTTTCTTTTTTCACCAGTTGATAGTCCTTACTTCGAACTAGATTCTCTATAAAAATCAGCAATATTGACTATCACCTCGAATTACAAGATCTATCTGTTGGCATAATATTTCACTGAAGAAAGATAAATTTCACAATGTAAACTATTTCAAAAGAAATCAAATTCTTGAACATGCTTAATACCACAGTGCGAGTAAAAGATTGTAATAAATTTTTTATCAAAATTTGTTTCCAAATACACTGCTAGAATTTGAATACTGATGTTATAGGCAGACCTTGAAAGAATACATAAGTACCTTCATGAATAATGTATCTTTCTGTCGTCAAGTTTTATTACGATTCTTTGAATACATTACCTTCAACGATAAATTTAAAAAAATTTTCTTTCTTTGAATATTAAATGACAAACAAAAATATTTACCAAATAAGCATCAATCTAGTATTTTGTCGATTCGTCTTTTTGTTTGATGACTTCGCGAAGCCGACTAGAATAATTATTAACTAGTTTCTTACATTCATGTTTTTGAATAATTGTCCATTCACTGTTTACTAAATTCCACACTTCATCAAGATACTTTGGATTATGATTTAATATCTTATTTCGTAACAACGCCAAGAGATGCTCGATTGGAATTTAAATCAGGAGATTGTGGAATCTAATTGAGTACCTGTATCTCGGCATCTTCAAGCCTTTCCTCGACAACTTTTGAGCAATGCTTGGGATTATTCATTGAAATATTATGCCAATAGATAGAGCTTGCTTTGCTCATTCTAGCGGTGTGCAGATAATATAATTATGATATAAGAAAAGCGAGCATCTAACATATTGGAAAATTGGACATTTCCATGAAAAACGTTCTTGTAATTCAAGATGATAGTGAAAATTACTGATTTTTATAGAGAACCTAGATCGAATTAAGGACTATCTACTGGTTAAAAAAGAAAAATTTTACCTCTTGTTTCTGCTTCCACAAACCAAGAAATACGAAAAATCATCGGAGTGTCCAGATACCTTTTGAAGTACCTGTATATTACACACTCACACTTTTGTTTTCAAGCGCACAGGTTTATGTTCGTCGTCAAAACAAGCAAACCGAAAATGAGGCTTGATTCCTTTCATACTGAAAAAGATCAAGTCTCTTTGTTTACCGAGAGAATTTCATTCTTTGTACTAAAGACGATTGCTTCGCAAAATTTTCATGGTGTTTTGTTTCAACGTCGGGATAGCGAAGAAAAAAATTTAAAAATTTGTATCACGCATATGACAGAATGCTCCTTGCAATTTTCACAGAGAAAGAAATCAGAAACTGAACATACAGCGTTGTGCTATTTGTCTTAATAGTTAGGCTCTTACTGCTTCGTCGCATAATAAACAAGAAATACTATTACTACTGATGAACAATATTTCTATGTCACAAATGGGAATAATTTTTTAGTAAAATGATTTTTGCATCTCTAATTTACATTTTGCTTGAGCAAATCTGATTTCTATTCTGCACTTGCTAATCATTATTATTATGAGAACTGTTTTCTCGAAAAACTAATATATTATTGAATATGTTCAGATTGTAAGAGAAACTCGACCTAAGAATAAGTCCGATGAGACAAATAACAATAAACGGATGCTTGAAACGTCTCACGTCGAAGAATAAGGAGTGTATAAACGGTTGAAAATAGCAACATTTTGTCATAAGACATGGTTGAGTATAATGGTCAAATATCTTGGTAACTATATGCCAGAAAATATAGTGAAACAGATATCATATACGGACCATAGTTCCCCCATACACATTTATTTATTTTGCTGTATAATGGAAGAGTGTACGGATGCTGATGCTGATCTTCTTTCTATTCATACATGCACAATCTCATACCAATTCTCACCTCACTATCCTACACATACAGGCACCATCAAGTTAATAGATATTCTCTTGCAAAGAAGTATGATGTAACCATACTTTCATGTAAAGTAAATCATACGTAGACAAAAAAGCAAAAAAAGTACCGCCTTACAAAATGTTCTCTCCTTATTGACTATTTTGAGGGAGAAAAAGTAGATGGAAGGTATAGAAAAAAAAATATCGTTGCAGCAACATAAATCAGCATTGTTATATATTTTATTTTTGAAAAACAAATCCAGATTTTTCTGACAACAGCCCCTATTGATTTAATTCTTCTAAGTGATATTGAAAAGGTAAGTTACAAGCATTGAAATATGTTACTTATTGTAATACCATTCAAGATAACTATTTGAAGTTATGGAAGAAAAAAAAACAATCTTTAAGTAGCATTATCACTTATTACATTTATTATGTAATGTGCAGACAATAACAGATAGATTACGTTAATATTTTTTGATCGATATGTTTATATTGTGAAACAAAATTTGAAAATCCTTTGCTATTTTGTAAGGACTATGGTTAATAATCAAGCTTTTCTTTTGGTATAAATCATATTGAACTATTGATGAGTAATATGCATGGACATGTCGAACTATCTTACTATTTAACTTTCGTTGAGACTTGAATGTATCGTTGTGCCATAGTTATGTTAAAAGATTTTTAAATAATAGAATTAGAAACAATAATAACTTCTCTCTAATCGAACATTTTAGTAATATACGCAATTCGATAACTAAAAATGTCATTACTATCTCAAAGAAACATAAGAAACAAGTCTCCTTCATTGAAGAATGATACTCAATCGTTGTTACTAACTCTGGATAGATTTTGAATGTAACTTCGAGAGAAAACTATATCAATAGACACTGATATACATGAAACAATAATATTTTTTTTTTTCATTTTTCGTATCTTTTTAAAAATTATTGTTCTTCCGAAGGAAATCATCGAAGTTTGTTTGTACACCATTTAGAAATTTGAATAGATCGTCTGTTAACTGCTGCGTTGAAAATTAGTGTATTGTCTTAGAAAACAACTTTTTTTGAATTCAATTCTAACCATATCCATATGACTCAAATCGGGGAAAAATTGTCGGTAGACTATTCGGTGTAATGTACGCTATGCCAGCGGCTAATCGGTAGCATTAGGATTCGGATCTGCTGACCTATGGCCTTATATGATTCTGAGATCAAAGATACATTATCATAAACAACAAATTAGCAGTTAAATGAATTTTTCATTTAACTGCTAATTTGTTGTCTATGACAATATACATTTGATCTTAGAATTATCAGGCTATGAATTGCAGATATAATGAGCAGCAGCTGGTTTTTCTTTACTTGATCATTTTTATTTATAAAATATTATGCTTGGTATGAATGTCTAAAATAATAACAAAGATATAACAATAGAAATATATCAAAATATAGTTTATAACCACCTTATAAAAAAGGACTACAATTCAATCCAACTGACTCTACAGAAAATTTTACTAGGGATAAAAAAGAGAACAAAATACACCTACACCGATCTACTTCCGCACTTTTTTTTGATTGTCGGTGTACCGAAGATTTCTTCAACTACCGAGGTAAATGTACGACATAGGTAATTTAAGTCGTTTATAAGGATGATTTTTGCATTTTTGTTTTTAATGTCTTCGAATTATGAACTTGTTCAAAAAATATTTGAACTATCATTATATACTTTGTTTTTTCTTTTTAAGTGCGTAATTAGAAATGAACACTCTGGCGAATCAACATTGTATTATAATTCGAGAACAAGTAACAACCATTAGTATTGAACAACTTAAAGCATCATTAGATGCATTTGTTTCTGAAATAAAGAAGTCTGATAGTTCTACTATGAATATTACATTGATCAAACAAATTGTTTCCTCATTAACTTATTTTTCATCCAAGAATAAGCAACTTGCCGGGTCTGAATTCATCACACATCCACTTTTTATCATCCTACGTGATTCTGTCGTTGTCGATTATCTTCGTCAAAGACAAAATAAAGATATTTCATACGAATTATTATCTGATCTATCAGCATTATTTGCAAATATCAGCCGTCATATCAATAATACCAATACTCATCTATTTAAGCAACTTCTTTTCCATCAACCTTTAATCGATGAACTTACTAACTGTCTCAACGAGATTGGTATCAATGGCAAATATTTAGATGATTTTCTTCTTCTAAATTCAATTCATTTCCTACTAATGGCATATCAATATTTTAATAGATTACAAAGTATAGCAAATGAGTATTCATCGATGACTTCAATGTGTTTGGCTGTTATTAAATGTTTATGTTCTTCATATTCTATTGAAATGATAAAAAAATTGGAAAATAATTTTTCTCAAAAACTCAATCATGACCATATACTTCTTCTTAGTACATGTCCATTGTATCTCAAATGGTATTCAACTAATCGTGATTTGAATCTCTTTCTTCAAATACCACGAATATTATTGAGCCCATTTACTCAATGGATGATAAATTGTCCTTCAGATTCAATTATTTATTGTTCTAAGAATTTTGGAAATATACTACGTCATTTGCATAATGTACTTGTTCGTCCTATCGAATGGGAAAATGACAATATTTCAAATGAAGAATTTTATAATGATTATTGTAAATTAGTTTCTCATTGGTCATCATTTTTATCATCGGCACTTAACTATACATCAGATGATTCAGATATTATTTCAATAAAAAGATTTATCGTTCAACATTTATACGATTTTACATTACAGCCAAATATACTAAATTTTATGAAAACTATACCGAATTTAATTCCAATGTTACTTCAAATGACTGATGTTCAACAAGATGAAACACAATTGAATACCTATCGTTGCTTAGGTAAATTGATGAGTGAAGCAGATATTAAAACCATGGCAAGTCCAAGTAAAATTACGGGTGTCTATGTTAAATTTCTTACGAATACAATTGATGATCCAAAGAAACAAGGACGATTTTATAGTATACTACTAAGTTTAAAAAGTAAGTTACATTTTGTTAATGATTACTGATTTCTTTATACGATGTAATTTCTTTAGATTTTGTTCAACATGATCAAGTCAAAATTGAATTAATAAAACAAAATGCACTTCCATTACTTATACGATGTATAATTGAAATTGAATTTGATTCGATTAAAATAAAACCAATAGTTCTCGAAATTCTTCTTGCACTTTCATTTAATAATGATGCTTCATCAATTTTAAGACAAAATACAAATTTTATGACAACTATTCGAAATCTTGTCAATAATATCCATTCAAATAAATCAAATTTACAACGAGCTGCCGAAACTCTCCTTTGGAAATTAGACAAAGAAATTGAAGCTATTACTAAATTGACTAATTCAAAATTGCATAAATATGATATTATGATCAGTTATTCACATAGCGATCGACAATTATGTTATCAAATTCATGAACGACTTGTTCAAGATGGATTTAGTGTTTGGATCGATCGTGATAATATGCATGGAGCTACAATGATTGCTATGGCAGAAGCTATCGAAAATTCTGAATTTGTTCTCATATGTATGTCGGATACATATAAACAAAGTGTTTATTGTCAATCAGAAGCACATTATGCATTTGAACGACGTTGTCATTTGATACCGCTTATTATGAAACCTTGTTATAAACCTGATGGATGGCTTGGTATTATGGTAAGTGGTAAAATCTATGTAGATTTTGTCAAGCTCGAATTTTCATTGGCCTATGAGAAATTAAAAAAAGAAATCAATCAATATCGTCAGCTGAATATGAATTATTCGATGGTAAAATCCAAAGAAAACAATCATCAAGATATATCTTCTATCATTTCTAAACCCGTTGAAGAAACTTCGATACTAAGTGGAAGACCTTCGATCATGTGAGTTGTGTTTTGCAACTTGTAATTGAAAAATTCATAAAATCGAAAGCTGTTTCTAATAAAGATTACAATGAAAATGAAGTTTTTCAAAATTGAAGCAATAATTTCGAAGATAGTATTCAAATAGACTTGTTCTCAGAACATGACCAGCGCTCATCTTTACAGAAAAAGACTTTTTTTTTTGGTCGATTTTAAGATCATAGGAGTAGTTGTCAATTATGTACCAATCGAGTCGAGCTGATTCTCAATCTCTAATTGAATCTAAATGAAATTAAATTTCGATTGCACAGACGACTTCTACCAGAGAATAAAACTATCAGTAACAGTTACAGATCCATGTTTGTATTTTCTCATTGTACGTTGTTTCTTTATTTAGTGAACTACCTCATTGTATCACTCAATGGACTAATAATCACGTTCAATCATTTTTTCGAACAAACGGACTTGATAATACTATGTTTCTTCTATGTTCACAACTGGATGGACATCGACTTTTAGAGCTCTATGATATTTGTATGATCAATCGTGAATCAATGTATCAATCATTGAAAGGTGAACTGGCAGATGTCCATCATAGATCATTACCAATTAGTGATTATCTTACTTTTCTTCATGAAATTAAACCTTATCTTCCATTAATGCATACAACATCTCAATCTGTATCATCGTCTTTACCTTCTTCTAGAGTTTGTAAACTTATGTAACTTGATTGACATCTATTTTGAATGAGAATAAAAGAATCATCTCGATAGCATCGATGAATTTTTTCTTATAGTGCGATATTCGACGAGCATATACAAAAGTACCAAGATTGACCAATCGATTTCACTATTAAACTCAATAGAACTTTTAATATTCATTTCGAATTAAGTACAATATACAAGTTTGAGAAACATTTCAATGAAGCTTATTAGCTCGGCTGAAAAAGTAATTCATAGTGAATGTGGGTGTGAATGTGACGAATGTAACAATAATAACCACGCCACATCTATACTAACGGGCGGCTCATAAATAGTGGGACAAGTTTGATTTTTCCGTTTTTGAAGAATGAAAACACTATTTAAAGACACCATTCCCAGTTCATTTCGTAGGGAATTTTTCACTCTACAAAAATGTGGACTTCGTTTTTTAAACAAGTTTTTCTTGTCAACGAAAACTTTGAAAACATTGACTGCTGCTTCATTGTCTAACTGCAGTCTCCTGCTATTTTCTGCGGACATATAACGATTTGTGCGAGTTTGTGATCATTAGATTCAATGCTAACTGTAAAGTATTTAGCATCAATAAATAGAAAATTTTATGTTCTATATTCCTAAGATCTTCTCGAGATTTTTAATGATGTTGTTCAGGTGCAAACGACTTAAAACTAACAACTGATGGTATTTTATTTAGAATCTGCTTTCAAAACTCGTGTTTTGAAAAGTTAGTGTACTCTATGAATAGTCTATAATTATATCATCAAATATAGAATCTTTGACACCACGTCTATTTCTTGGTGCGACGATGGTGTGTAAGCAAGCCCAGTTTGAACACAACAGCGATCGTGCGAGTGAAATAGGATCGATATTGGTATTATTATATTTTGTGTTATACTATACTTCCTTTGAATGCATTCTCTCATTGGCTGATTATCGCATCAAACATGGAGAGAGAAAGAATGAATGTAAGTAATGGAAGTGCAGAGTCCGAGAAGCAATGCAAGTGACAAAATGCTATGATTTCGACATTCTTCTCATGTATGGTATGTATGTGTTCTGGGGAGAAAGAGAAGAGCTGAATAAAAAATGAAGTAGAAAGGAACAATAATGGGCTGATCTAGAGCAGGAATGTGAGAAAGCAAATAACACCAAGGCGGTGTATATATGAGAGACACATGTTTGAAGTACAATCTTGTTGATGATAATTTCACAAAAGACGTCGTTCGGGGCATCAAGGTTATTTTGAAATGCTTGGACTTTTCTATTATAAGAGTGACAATTTTTTCACCAATGAACTAATCAATTTTAATTTGATGTGTGTGCAGTCAAAGAGCCGACATTTTAATATATATTCATGATAAAAAAAATTTGTTCTGAAACGAATCTTTGCGAAGAATCAGAGCCCAATGGTCGATAGTCATGCATCATGTTGGTAGAAATGGATCATACTGATATAAAGATATATTCTTTAAAGGAAAACTACAGATATACCTCGTAGATAGATTTTGTTTCTCTTGCACTGTATGAGATGCTATACAAGTAACAATAAATTATTAAAAAAATATTTATTAAAAATTCAGATGATTTATATACTTCTAGAAAAATTCCAATGAATTAAATGAGCATTTGTACAAATTCTAATCTCAATTTGAATTATATTTTTCTAAGATTAAAAAATAAACATCTTTTTAACTTCATGGACATATCGAACACATGAAAACGATACATTTGAGTATTCAATAATTAGTAGATAAATACCAATTCACAAAATTGTCGTATATATGTGGAATCGAAAGAACTTCATTTTAGTTCACATAATCTTCATTAATATCAAACAGTAACTATCAATTTATTTAACGATGGATTTGGAACAATTCTTCGTTCTATTTTGAATAGTGATGAATAAAGCAAAATTCAATTCAATGTTTATGGACCTTGGATTTTTTTTTCTTATTCAAATATTGAAATTTAAAATTTAGAAAAAAGAAATGCTTTACATAACTACATTTTTACCTTGATTTTATTATGATTTGAGTGACATATGAAATATAAATTGCAACTTAACGAAAGTTAGTTTGTTTACATCTAAAGACTTTGAAAAGAAGCCTATAACGATTTGTTTTACTTTAGTTTTTTTTTTCAATAGTTATGAAAGTTTTCATTGGCTGACAAATAAACAATCGTATCACTAAGAAATCCTACAACTTATCAGATTGCAAAAATTTTAAAATAAAAATTCAGATTAAGATTCTTTCTTTTAAACTAGAAATAATTGCATATTTAGTTTTTCTTTTCAATATAGAAATACTTTTGACGTTAGAAAAAAAAGAAGACTTATTCTATTTCATTATTCTTACAAATTAGATCATTATACTATTTTATTAAAAGAGAACATAAATGGTTTCGATGTACATTTGCTTTGTGGCAGTTCGATTGTACAAATGACATTGAAAGCAACTATTTTTCTGCGGTCGGAAGAAGGGTTCTTTTTCCTGTGTTAAAATGTTTGTCATTCACTCCATTAATTTTTTTTCTTTTTCGTTCTTTAGTATTAAAGTGAACAAACATTTTCCAAGGTTAAATAATATTTGTTGCATGTAATATAAGCAAATCGAAATTCATCATTACTAAGAAAGAAAAAGGAATATGTAAATCGATGTTAACCAGGTAGGTAGTTACAGAATGGTAAGTCAATTTTTCAAAAAAAAAGAAAAGAGTTAGATTTACTCCTTTTCTTCTCGAAATAAAACTTTAAAGAGATTCTTTATATTAATAAAGTCATTAAGAACTCTACTAAGGGCATAATCGTATGTTTATTATATTTGAAAATTGATTTCAGTAATTCATTTAAGCAGATATATTATACAATCTGTCTATTAACTATCGTGATAGGTATCCATGACTAAATAAATTATGATGATAATAATGAAGTCTGTCTCGTTAAGTTTAAGATTTACAATAAAATATTTCGAAATCAAACAACGAATAGATTACTAGTTTATTGACATTTTTTAAATATTTTTAATAATCATACACATAAACGAAAGAATTCATCGATGTTTTAGATAATAATTTTACGTAGTATTCATTCATTACTGTTATGCTATCAAAGCAGTCGATAGTATTATCGGATAATTCATCATCAATTGCTATAAAGCGTAAAGCCATTAATGCATTCGGATGTCTTGGTTCACTTTATGACAGTTGCCGAGATTGTTTACTTGTACAAGATAAGAGAAATATCCCAAAACAATCGTTCAAGCCATCTAAATTAGCAAAATGCTTAGTTATAGATGGTAATTCAGATGCAAGTCGTAATATTCTTCGAATGATTGACATTGAAAGCGATTTACGATTGAGTTTATTATTGAACTTAACACCTAAGATTGGAATAGCTGCGATCTTGAACTATCCTTATCGAATAAATGAATATACACGTATTTTATATTATTCTTGGGTTGATAGAGAAGAACAAATATCTAATGACACCATACGAAATCTGAAATTAATCAATTCAATAAAGCCTGCTACTCATATAATTACTAGTGTCAACTATGGAATCGATATTCTTGTCGTTTTGCAATTACCATCAGAAACTAATTTCATTCATGGAATTGATCATATACTTCAAAAAATTAGTAAATCTCTATCTAATGATAATGATATTATTTCACTATTAACTACTGAAGAAAACGATCGACTCAGAAAAATTATTAATATCATAGTTTATTCAAACATATCTGATTTAACTGGTTTAAACAACATGTCTACACTTCTTCATAAATTAGAAATAATTAAGAAGAAGTTCAATTCTTATCCTCCGATAACCTATTCTCTTCAACCACTTGCGGTAGTTTATCCTCAATATATGAGAAATAATATCAAATTTCGTATATTACCTTCAGAACTCAATAACAATCTCGAACAATACATACTGCGCAGAAGAGCAATGGTAATAAATTTTACGAAATCTTTTCCAAAAAATCTTCAAAAATTCTTATCTGGATATCTTGACGAGAAACTTTGTCAAGCACATAAGCAATGTTTACCCATGATAAAGAAATA
>CAJNOL010000131.1:23218-37848 GCA_905250125.1 Rotaria sordida
TGAAATTTCTTATATGATTCGTCCAATATTAGAAACAATACGAAATATTCTACGAAACATTATTTTATGCAAGAATAGTATACCAAATCAATTTATTGAATTCAATTCAAAACCTCTTCATTCCACAGCTACTCGTTGTCGTTCTTGTAAAAGTGATCTTCAGCAGGTTGGTAAATTTGGGTTTTTATCCATTTATCCTCATGAAATTCAAAATGACTGTATCATGTGCTTATGTACTCTCGATCAACATGTTCCAATCGATTATACTCTTGACTATAAATGTTCGACTATTACTTCCAGTGATCTTCACAATAGAATGAGCGATACACTAAATAGGCTGTGTGTTATGAGTGCTAAATTAGCTCATTTTCTCATTCATACTGCTTGTTCTGCAAAAGATGATCCATTTTTGAAGGGTTTGAAAGAAATGATTGTTGAAGAAACATATATCTGTGAAATTCAGAAACCAAATGATTTCAATATGCAATTGGTTAAAGAATTGTCAAAATTTGAAAGTCAATATGAACAACCAATGAACAAATTGAAATCAACCCAAGAAAATTTCGATCTACCAGCTATATATAAATTAATTGAGATCATCAATAATTATCCTACAGTGCATGAACAGATGACAGCTGTTAAGAAAAGACAACGGATGATGATTGAAGACCACGAGTATGAAGTACAGAAGATTTAATAAATACATCATTTGTAAATTTTTTTATAATAAAAATTTGCCTTAGAAAAACCATTCAGATTTAACCCTGTACTCCCAACAACGGTTCCAGAAGCGTCATTAATAAAACAACTATCGAAATAGAGTATTGACCTTTTCCGTAGGCCAATAGTATAAGCAGATCGATTAGGAGCGCTTTCATATGTGCAGGATAATTTAGCAATTCCAGTTGCCATTGAAGGGGGTAATACAATGAAGAATTCTATTTTTTATCTTTTGCGAGTAGGGTGTGGCTGTGGGTCTGTGCGTGAATGTCAAATGTAGGGTGTAGGTGCCGATGAAGTGGAAATCTGCAGGCTCCACATCCCACATTACCTTTCAAGTGAAAAGTTTGAAAAATAGACGCAACAAGTCGGTCATCGGTAGTATCAATATCGAACTTTGTTGTCAGAACTATTCGTAATTAAATTTCTATGCCGTTCAAGTATAAGAAATTCCTAAAACATGAATACAAATTTTTTAAAAGTTTTCACTGCAATTATCATGTTAAATACTTGTCTTTTTTTGTAGAACTGAGGATTGTCTGTAGTTGATTAAAATTATTTTTTATTTTTTTTTCGTTTTTTTTTCTGTTGAAATCAAAAGAGCATGTTGAGATATAAAATTTAAATATTCTTATCATTCTATATTCATTTATTATTCTTATCACTTTCGTATGGCTGCTCTGTTACTGCTAACCACCTTGTTGATAATATCTGGCGATGTAACTGCTTTCAATGTTATGGGTTATGCAAATGTTCAATATACTATACTCTACTATCAATATCGTGATTTATCATTTCAATCTTTTCCTTTCATGGGATATCCGTTACAAACTGATTGGATATCATTACCTATTCTTCATAGTTTTACAAATGGCTTTTTTTCTGGAATTTTTTGGAATTTATTAGAATTCAATGCAACAGAAAATATCTTGAAAATGGCAATTGATTTGACTCTACCATTAGCTCCTGTTGCTAATGTCACAGATACGCATGATGTTGGTTTTGTAATTATGTCAAGTTATGGACATGGATATCATTTATTAAAATTTCCCGAATACTTACAGATCATTATTACTGCTGCTATGTCATTATCTAGTCGATATTCACCTACGGTTCGATGTACACGATCTTGGGATAGTAAAGAAGGTTTTTTAGTTATTATTGATAATATGATGAATTTGGGATTATTGTTTGAAGCAAGTAAACAAACAAATAATCAAACATGGTATAATATGGCATGGCAACATGCTAATCGAACAATGTATGAACATTTTCGACCGGATAATAGTACATATCATGTAGTTGAATATAATGAAACTGATGGAAGTGTTATTCGAAAGTACACTGCGCAAGGTTAGTGAGAAATTCTTTGTTTTTTTGAATATTGTTTCAGTGTATATTTCTGTAGGTTATGCTGATTGGTCAACATGGTCTCGTGGTCAAGCTTGGGCTGTACATGGATTTACTATTGCTTATCGTTATACGAAATATCAACCTTTTCTAGATAAAGCTATTGGAGCAGCAAATTATTTTCTTTCTCATCTTTCTAGTAGTACAGATTTAATTCCATATTGGGATTTTGATGCTCCTCATCATTCAACAATTAACTATCAACCACGAGATACTTCAGCTGCAGCTATTTTTGCTAGTGGTTTAGTTGAATTATCTCAATATGTCATAGTACCTGAAACTAAAGATTATTTTTTGACAAGTGCGAAATCTATAGTAGATCAATTGACGAGTTCAACTTATTTGATATTAGGTAATAAGGATTATGTGTTACGTGCAGTCATTGCCAATGGAACACAAGGTCCGTATCCAGAAAAACCTTATGATGTAGCTACTGTATTTGGTGATTATTATTTGACACAAACTATCTTGCGTTTATTTAAACTTTGAACATTTCATTCAGTCAAAAAAAGCTTTTCTTTCGATGATTATACAAGATATTTCAGAATTGATTAAAAAAATAAAGAAGAGAAGATTTTAATTTTATACATCTTAGTTTCTTTTTTAAAATTATAATTTATATAAAACAAACAAGAAAAACTAAGCAAGTACGAATATTTTTCTATGTCTATACACAGATACACACTGAAAAATTGTGGCAAGAAAAGGAAAGGGTCACATTCTTCACAATAAATTCTGGTTATGTTTTTTTTTCTACAGTCATTAATTTGTCAAACAAAAGAAGTTGAAGACGTAACAGATATGATACCAATACAGAACTCTAGGAAAAATATCCGATTTCTTCTCTTTCTGTTTACTAATACTGTTTGTCATCCTTAATTCACCTTTTAGCGATAATAAAAGTCTTTTTTCGGTGGGTGTGGGTATTGATGTGTACTGCCAATGTTGATGCAGTGTATGATGAGATGCGAGGGAAGACGTATAGCTATTCAATCTGTCACTTGGCTATTTATTCTACCACAGCTACCTAAAGATCTCGTAGCTATTTAAACTTGCTATGGGTATTTAAAGATTTACATAGCTATTTAATCTTTCACTTGGCTATTTAATCCTATCATAGCTATCTAGAGATTTTGCAACTAATTAAACTTTCCATAGAAAGGAAAAAACTATATCATACTTCGCGATTTTGAACAATAAACAAAATACTGACAATTATATGTTTATTCCTACTATAAGCACCAAAAAGAAAACTTCATTATCAGCACTAATAGATATTCTCCTCAAATATTCATTCTACCTTACTGATTCTTCAGAGCAAGGATTGCAGGATGGTTGTGAGTTATTTACAACATATCATCATCAAGTTATGTATGCCTGATTTTCCTAAATATCTATATGATTCTACAACTAAGATTTTTTTAAACTTTGTAGAAAAAATAGCATAGATTTAAAATATGAAAGTTTGTAAAGTACGGATATACCTCATCAAGCCATGTGAATTTGTTGAAGGGTCAGGAGTGTCTAGAAAATTAGAAGTCCATGTTGGTGAACGCAATAGAAGTCTTTTGAAGTAATCAGATATTGAAATTTGCTTTTATCCGTACTGTCAAAAATCTTTATAGATATTTAAAACTTATCAGCAATTTATTTCAAACTGTTGATTTTTTTGAAGCATAGAAAAAAGTGAACGAAGTAAACATGATCAATTTATAGATTGATATATTATCAACTATATAATTATCAACATTATCAACAAATATTCATCCGTAGAATATGCATATTAAATCTCGTTTATTCGTTATTCTATGATGTAGATTCAGTTTTTTGGCTGGAATATTGTTTATCAGAGATTTACAAATATTCAAATAAATGGCGATTGTATTTAAAACATTAGGTAGAAACATTTTGTATTAACAACAGTTATTCAAATAGGAAGTAAATGTTTTTTACTATAGTATGACACAACCTTCTGTAACTAATGATGAGTATTGTTCCGGCACAATATTACTTAATTGATAGATGATGAAAAAATCTAACAATCGGTCATGTTCTGTTACTTTCTTAAACATCTAGAATAATTTCTTTTAATTCACTCTTTCTTGTACCCTGTTCGATGAAGTTTAGGACTGTTATAGATGAAAAAAGAATTAGAATGTAAAACAAAGAGCTACACATCTATTTAAATAATTCAGTGTCACTGGTATTTTGTTAAAATTCCTGGCTAAGTACGAAAAAATCAATATCAAAGCTTTTAAATACCTAAGACCTTTCTAAATAGCGAAGTTTCATAAAAAAGTATTTCTTTTGAGAATTTTAAATAGCCAAAGCTTTCTTTACATAGCAAAATGTTTAATTTAAAAGTATCTCTTTTGAGAAGCTACGGTTATGATCTCCTCTTTCCAATGGTGAAAACTCGGACTCTCTATCTACTTGCGTTCTTGACTTATTCAAAAACTACTCACCCCTCTTCTATTTTGATACGGACAATAGTCATCGGGTAATTTTGCATTACAGCTAAGCTGTTAAAGTTTTTTTTGTTCGTTGCTCCTCTGAAAGGGTCACTAAAATATTCATCGTTCTTCATTGCCCAGGTACGACAAAGCGGCATATAAAATACCCATAAAATAGTGATATTAGTGGAAACGATGGTCGTGTTTTAACGTAAAAACCGGCCCTTAATATGTGATAATGTATTACGACGAAATACAGTGAAACTTAAGGCATTAATATATCGATTTATAGTCGTTTCAAACCGTTTAAGATGCCATTTTTTCTTTTGCTAAAGCATAAAGCTTAAAACTTTGGAATCTATATTATTTATTAAAAGTTCAAGCAGAATAATCTCTAATATACAGGGATAGATAAAATAAATCGTCATAAGTTATTCTCTGGTATAATAAATTTCCTAATCTGCATTCAAATTATTTAGATTGAGAATAAAATAATCAAAAAAAAATTGAATGAAAACATCGAAGAGTAGTAAATAGTCATTAAGCCGATCAACTTTTGATTCACTTGCTCTGTCCCTATCTCGTTCGAATATAATCTTTAGATTATTCCAGGTTGGAAAAATTTGTCCGTTATAATAGGTATTTCCTGTGATCGAAAGTTACGATAAACATGAAATTTCCAAGTATATGAAAGATCGATAAATGATAGAAAAAAATCGCCAAAACTTGCTTGATTTTTTAAAATTATGCTTAATTGCTCATCCATCCAGTATATTCATCATTGATAAATTTCAACACATTTATAATGAGAAAGAAGCAGATGAAGTAATTATATACTTTTCAGGAATCAAGTGCAAATAAAAAATCAAGAACGAATCGATATCGATCGAAATAGACAAAAATTTTCTCAACAAGTTCAACTGAAGAATGATAAATTAATAGTGGCTGAAGAGACATTAGTAAAACTTAATGAATGTTTGAAAAATCTTCAAGAAGAAAGGCAAGAATTCAATATTCATTTTTTGAACGTTTGACTGCTGAACGAGATCAATATGAATCTCAATTGGAACAAGAAAAACAAACAATACAACGGCTAATATAAGAACTACGAAACTAAACTAAACAACAACGTGAAGATGAACGAGCTATAACAGATTAAAACAAGAAAGTGCGTTCATATGAAGAAAAACTAAAGCAGAATGAAAATCAAGAAACAGCAGCTCAAAATGATGAATTAATGGCTACGCTTGACGAAACTCAAGCAGAAGCCAATCTAAAAGATGCCCAATGGGCACTAGATAAACCTGAAAGGAAATTAAAAAATATGAAAGATGCCAATGTGGAAGATTCGGATGCAATTAATAAAGCTCATATCGACTATCAACATTGTCTAACAAATTTTAATCAATTGAAAAATACTTTGGAAAATCGTAGACGAGTTCTAGCCACTCGAAAACAATCTCATCTTGAAGCTCAAACTTTAGTAAATACAACTCGACAAGAGCTTCAAGAAGCTAAAAATAGTTTGTAAAGAAAAGAAGAAAAACTTGCAAATCAAAAGGAAAAAATTATTGCATGTAGAGCCAAAATTGACAATCAGAAAATTACTATTAAAGAAGTCAAAAATCACTGAAATCGATTATCTAAAGAATGTAAACAAGTCAAAAACTAAATCAAATATAAACATACAAAAGAATGCAAAGTAAAATCTATTATTGATAAAGAAACAAGTAAAAGAGGAAATTTGAAAAAAGAAATCCATTCAATGAATCAATCGATTGAAAAATTCGAACAAAAAATTCAACAATCTGATAATGTTTTAAGTCAATTAAGAGAACAAGTACATAATATAGAACAACAATATTTGACAAAACAAGACGAAAATAAACAAAAACAAATATAACTACCTAATAAACTTGCTGAACTTCAAAATAATGAACAACAAATGTGACAACAGCAGAACATGATGAATGAGCAGAATATTATATTTCAAAAAGCAAATAATAACATGGAAAATTTTAGAACTAATATAGTAAAAATAATCCGATCTGTTTTTGATTTAGACGATGATCTAGCTGAACAACAACAATTATTACGTAGCTCACAAAAATAACAAGGAATATTGAATGAAGAACATACTAAAATTCAAGCTAAAATTAGTAACACAAGAACGAGAAAAAAAAACAATATGAAAATGATATAAATCATCTATCTTGTCAAATCAATGAACAACAATATCTTCTAAATCAAAAGCAAGAAGCTATCATTGATTTACGAGCACAAGTCAATCAAAAAAGATTCACATTGACTAAAACTCAAGAGAAATATTATTATCATCATCAACAATTGGAAACAAATCAAGGAACATTAATCAACATTGATAAACAGATAAATGGCATCGATAATCATAAACGTAAAATCAATCATGATGTCGAACGAAAAATTAATGAGAAAAAAATTATTAAAAATCTTGTTGACCAAAAGAAAATCGAAAGAGATAATAGCAAAGAAAATTTGAAACGAGTAACACATAGTTATGATAAGAAAAATAAAGTGTACAATGCATTCAACAGAATCAAAAACAATTCTGTCATCGATCGTGATCGACGTCGAACAGATCAAGCCGAAACAAATCGAAAACTAGAAGAGATACGTAATCAATTAACGGCACAAACGAGGACTATTTAGCGTTTGGCAATTAATCGTCGTCAAGTGGAAATGTAAATAAGAAAAAATCTATCGTATGAACATATAAATCACAATGTGGCACAGGAAGCAGCAGAACTCAACAACTCGAAAAATCAAGAAGTCGACCAATTTGAGTATTCTATATATGATGATGTAACTCAAAAACGATTCTTACAACATAAATGTTAGTTTATTTCATATTTCATCTTTTTCAAAAATGCAATATTTCTTTTTTTTTTCTAAATTGAAAAGTCTATGGATTTGTAAACCAGTAATCCATCCATCTAGAATATACTTTTTAAACTAATGTCTATGTGATCTTATATATTTTTCCATCTTTAATAAATACTCAAGACTTCCATTTTTATATTCATTTCAAGACTGCCATACAGACTGTGACCGATAGAATGTCTTGGTAACAGGTTATTTAATCATGTTTTAGGAAGACTTGTATAGAGCTGATTCGCGCTCGTCATAAACTAGACTCTTGTATCGACTAATTTGTCAGTTAACAAGAATCAGTGAAAATAAAATGTGTTTCTAAAAATAGATATATTTTCAAAATATTTATATTTATTCGATAGACAAATGCTCTCTTTCGAATAGTTTATTTTGCATGAGAAGAAATCTCTTTAGGACATTGAAATCAAAGCAAATCTGAAAAATAATCCACATTTATTAGTTCGAAAAAGTTTATGTTCGTTATTATGGTTCATTTACTACACTTTGGATCGTGGTCGTCGACAATGTCACTTGCACTTCGGTTTGGATGTTTCGTCGACGTAGCCAAAGAGTAATTTGTGTCACTATTAATCGATAGATCAGCTCGCCAAATTCTATGAAACTTATCACACTAAGGCCAATCAACCTTCAATTAATTCATCATAATAGAATGCTGTCAAAAAAAAGAAGCTCTTACTTACAGTCCAGTGTGGCCACCAATAGCCGAAAATGTATCAATAACTGTTAATTTAGGCTGTTGTTTATGCACTGTTACAAATGTACTAGCACATGTTACAGTCACTCGTAGATAATTGGCGTCCATGTAGGCATCATAATTCGCAGAAAAATCATCCGGCAAGGGTATATTAAAATTGTTTTGTAGCAAAACCTTTTTCCATGATGCTTTTTGTTGCACAGTTGGTGCCGATAATGCACTAACATCGATCGAAAATTGTGTATGGGTACATTGTAGAGCACATCGTGAACACCAAACAGCCATGAGAGATGCATTCGAAACTAAGTGTTGTCGTGCAGCCAATGCACACTTGTCTTCCGATGTGGCCGGAATACAAATATTGGCGATAAGAAGTCGATCATGATCCAACGAGAAAACATATCGCATGAGAAATGGAATAGGCAAAATACAGGAACATTGTGAGAAAACATAAGCTTGTTCACACAATTCGTAACATAGAGCCTCGGAATAAGCAACTTGATGGGCCAAATGTGGACCGAAGATAATGTCGTAGATATGACGCAAATTATATCCAACTGTTGATATACAATTTGTATAAGGTTTAGGAAGAAAAATTGTTTGACTTTTTCGATATGCTATTGTATGAGCGAGACCAGGTCGTAATCGTATGTTGCTTTTAGAAAAGAATGGAATTTCATTGTTATCATGCAAGAATAGAATAAGACCATCCTCGAAGATTGTCAGTGGAAGAGCAAGATGACGCGGTAGGTAAAAAGCCATTGACAAGCCTTCGTGCGTCATCAATGTCGAACTTAGATTAGCTAACGTAAATACTGTATCTGTAGGTGGTTTCCAATTGAATGTAAAGCAATTACCAAAGATTGACGATAGAGAATGAACAAAATTCGATGAGCAGTTAATACCATTGTATGAGCAATCGAGTAACATATCCGATAGCTGAAATCCAAACTTCTCGAATTTATCAGACTCGTTTCGATTGAACATATCTATGAGCATGGAAAAAGCCAGAATCTCAGGAGCCGTTTCATTTATATTGATATCCTTTTCATAAGCATAAACATTTAGCGCTTCGTTCATTCGATCTTTCCTATAAGGATTGGCGTTGCACACAGTCACAGCTGAAAATAGCATATCACGTACGGGCACAATATCGATGCTGATCTGTGTAGGAAAAGCAAGATATTGCAATAGTTCCATTAAAATGAAACACGACATAAGGCCAAACATGGCCAGAAAGGTAATAATCCAAAATGTTCGATGCAATGTGCTGTTGGCAATGCCAATATTGCGTAGGCCATGTGTTGCGGTATTGAGTAAATAACCGGCGAGGATTGATCGCCGATGACGTTTAAGGAACGAACACTGCTTCGAACTATCTACTATGTCTTCCATTGAATGATGGGGTTTGATTTTTTGAAATCTTAATTATAATCGAATATGAAGAAAAAAAAACCTACTGAAATCTCCGTTCAAAGACAAACCTGACATATATATTATGATAATTGAGTTCTAACTTAATTCTAGCCTAGATAGCAAACATTGTCCATTTCATATATAGGACTAATATTTGTTATATTTAATTTCTTCAAGTACGTCACAAATTCATCTTTGCCCTCAGTTCAATGCTTGCGCCTGTTATTTGAGTCAGTAATATTCTAAGTATTTTTTCACTGAATATTAATGTAGTATCATTCTCAAAATATGCTTCAGTGGATATATTTATAATATGAATTCTGTACAAAGGATAATTTTTCATAATAGCTGTATGTCTTTTGTTGACAAAGATTTTATATAAGACTTATTATATTAATGGAATAATACTCATCATATTTACTGATTATGATTGTAATTTTGTAACACTATTCATATTGACAGTCTTATTTTATAAAGCTTTGTTCTTTTCAATTTATTCTTTAATATGCCAATTACTTGGATTTATCTTTCTGACAGTTTTATTTCAAAAATAACTCTACTATGCATTTCAAAACGAAATAGATGAAATATGACCCATATAAAACTTATGAAAATGTCAAACAAAAAATTATTGATAAATGAAAAAATTTTCGTGTAGAAAAATGTAAAACAAAAATGAGACTATCTCAATAATATTGATCTCACGATCAACAATGAACATCATACTTGAAGTACTTTTATTAATAGTCTTTAATAGAAGTCCAGTCAGAAAACTAATTATCATTCTTCTGTAAAAAAAAACATTCTAGTTAAAAATACTTCTCTTAACATTTCCATTTATCATGCTTCTAGTGACTATCATTAAAAAAAATCTCATTGATAATAATCTGAATATACTATTAGAAATGAATGAGACTAATACAAAGCTCTTTTTATTCTTAAAACTTACTTTAAGCTAGAAACAAAATCGAACTTATTTGGTAGAGATTTTTCATAAAAACAAGAATGAATTAATCGAGATCGATTTAAAATAGAATTGTAGTTCTGAGAAACACAAGACTAAGACACTTTAATAACAGTACTCAAATAGACGTGTTACTCAACTTAATAATCATCAAGCAATAATAGAGTGCCATAATCCATGCCGTTCTAAGAAAATATTAAAGTGTACATGTCAATATTGATCTAACTTTTTTTCCTGCAATTGGACGTCATAAACGACACGCACTATATTGATGGTGTTATGGAAAAAAATATAATTGTCAATTATAAGAAAACATATTGAAAAAATATGGTACTGACGATGCAATATTAAAGCAGAATTTCTTTTTTTTTGACAGTTAGATAGAGTCTGACTAGCTGATTAAGAAAATAAGACTTTTAATTTTTTCGAATAAGTTATTTTTAGAGATCGAATTGAATCGGATTTTGATTCAGTTCGAGTGGTACAGAAAATTGGTGAAGTTTAAAATAGACAAGGACAAGAGAATTATGCCATATAGAAGTGACTCATCGTCATGACAACAATTAGTGTATCTGCATTGCAGAGAAAACGAGGTTGTGTTACATAGTGATTAAATTTAAAACAAAACACAACTAAAGCTCATCTTATCTTTGCTGATGCTATCATATTTTTACGAAGTCGATGATAGTTTATTTAATCACATTACATCTAATGTTTGACTGTGTTTAATTATCTTTTCAAGGACTAGCTCGAATTCAGTTCGGTTCGTTTGGGTTCGTTTTACATCTCTGGTGCGTGCTTTGGGAGAAACATTCTATGATAGGACAGGTACGACCTTGTTCGAATAAATTCAATTTTTAACTTCAAAGAGTCTTGGTTTTATTGTTCGAATTATGTAACAGCTTCAACAATTTCCTGAAAAAAAAACTTTTTTCATGTTGTTTCAGGTTTCTTTAAGTTTTTTTAAAATGTAATCAGTTCTTCAGAAATGATAGATACCAGAATCGGAAATATTTTCTAAAAAAAAAGAATTTCTGCTAAACGAAAGTCGAGTTCAAAATTCTTAAGGATACTGGGAAGATAAAGCATGATTTTGTACACATCCATGAACCACTGACATAGTGTGATACTCCTATATGTAATTTGTTCTTCTGCATCATTTTATTTCCTGCAGAATTACGAAAAGTTTTATTTTTAGTTGAAATTGCGTGTAGATTAAAGTAAAGGTATGAATATCGGAAGATGCTTATAACCATATCCATACATTCGCACTTTGATCCGCATTTTACTGTGAAATACACTGGGATATAAGTAAATGATCTGTATAGAAGTTGTTCATTTTTCAACAAGTTTTCAAAAATATCAGGTGATTTCTTGATTGGCACAACTGCCATTGAATAGAAAACTGAAAGAACTGTTCATTATGGAATTTCATCGTTTTCTGAAAGTCATAATTTGAACGAGGATAAAAGCAAAAGAAATCAAAATCAACCAGATATTTGCTATCAGCGTCGAATTCTGCATTAAATTATGCACTTTTAGTAGAATTGAAGAAGAAAAATTTTCGACAAAAATTACACCATACTCGGAAGTCGGTGATTGCTTCAAATATATGTATATTTATGAACAAGAACAGCATAAAACGTTGAATAGTTTAAAAATATCGTGATTATCGGATACTAATGATATCCTATAACACTGTATCTCTACAAAACTGATGTGAAAATTAAATCAAACTACACTCAAGTTGGGTGTGGTCCATAAAGTTTATTGATCTTTATGTTCTGAAAGTGTCCTTTATAAACGAACAAAACACACTATAAGCCAGTTTTACTATGAAATTTCATGAAAAAATACAGATGTTTTATCTACACATTATATTGACTCATAGGAATCGGTATGGTTGTCAAACAGCGAACAGAAAATAGGGAACAAATTTCGATAGCTAAGGAGTTTTTGTGCGAATTTCAAAAGACACAACAGTGAAACTGTTTTTGTTAAACCAAATAGAAAAGCTGTTAATGCAATCCGTGGAGTATTAAAATGTCAAACACGATGTAATTATTGTTGCTAATCATTTGAAAATTGTTTTATCTGATCTATTTCAGAACACATTTCTTCATCATCATCGTTTAATTAATCCTCTAGAACTGCAATAAGGAAGTAGTCCATATATTCTAATGAGTTGTTACTAATATATAGTCTGTAATTGTATATCGACAACGTCTATCACGGTCTGCGGGAGGAGAGTGATCTAAACTTCTACTCTCTAAACTTCAACACTTCTTTCAGATCATTTTTCATAAAATAACTTAATGTAATTTTTTTTGTCGTGAAAATGATAATAATACTAATGACAGTTGGTTTTGAAGCATTCCATGGTATTTCTCATCATTTTTGATAGTTTCAATGCCTTTTCCAAAGCTCGAGCATCCTGATAATTTGGCATGTGAACAGTTCAAACATGAAATTCATCTGATGGCGCGAGATGCAGTAGGTTCTCTTGGGTTTAGTCTTTTTAACCAAATACAAAGCCATGTTGAATCAAAGATCTAGAGTTTTCATATTTAAAAGTGTTAAAATAACATGAAATGGTTTCTATGCTTCACGAAATAGATAATTGTCGATTGGTTTTGGAGCGACATATGATTTCCAGTTTTCTGCAGCTTCTTTCGCCGTAATATGAGTCTTTTTTTTATATTTGCCAGCCACATTCACGATAAGGTTCTTATTAGCTTCTAGACATGCACCACATCCAAACGATTTGGGTTTGGATTCGACATTGAAATTTGAGATTAGATTTTCTTCCACTTATATTAGTTTCTTCCAAGGATGCACTAATTTCTATTCTTTGACTAAAGTGAGCTAAGTAAGAATTAATCTTAAATTGGCTCTAATGGCTTGAAAATGACTATGCTGGCTAAAGTTGAGCAAAATTGACATAGATTTTGATTAGAATTGATCTCAAACTAATTGGAATTGGTCGAAGCTGATCTGAAAAGTTATTTTTATCGGGCATTAGAAAATCGGGTGAGTTTGGTTTTTTTTTGTCAAGGTAGGCCTTTTCTCGAAAATAACAATTATTTAAAAAGTCTGATCAAAAGTTTTCGGAGTCATACAAAGAACATTTATCAATGAACAATGAACAAGTTTTGAGTTGTTCGTGAATGTCTCTAGATATTCGAAAAACTATTAATAAATCATTATTTTAATATTTAATCGACTTTTATTCATGGTATCGCTAGATTAAAGACAATGTATATTATCCATGGACAATAATACTGATCCATTGCTAATTACTGTACTTTTTTTGAATTAAATCTGCCAGGGAATTAGTTGAAAAGCTTACATATTTTATATTATGTTTTTATTTGCATATTTCATTTCAAATGTTTGAAACTTTATAAGTCTTTTTACTTTTGGAAAGGAACTCTAGTTCGTAAACATATCTAATGTTGTTTTCTATTGATATTTATCTTGGAGACTGGGTTTGATCTGTTTCAGTGATTATTATACAAGTGAATCTCCTATAATAGATACAGAGAAGAAAGCAATCCTTGAGCAGTAACAAAACTCTTTAATTTGAGTGCTGGTTTGCTATGCAGACCTAAAAAGAATCATATGAGACCAATCACGAAAAAAGATAGGTTTTCATTTAATATGTTTTAAACATCGAAATAGCCATGATTTTACCGGAGAAAAATATTAGATTAACAATCTGATTTGATAATATCATGCTATACATATTTGCGAAATAAAGACTTGCGTTTTCTATTCGTTTTCTCCTTCATGCTCATCGTTTGAACATTTGCCAATCATTTATTCAATTCAATTCAAAAATGAATATATGAGCAAAAAAGATTGCGTCATGCAGTTCTGATTTTTACTTTTTCAACAGTATATTGTTCACTGTCATATAATCAATAAGAGCATGTGCATATTTGATAGCATTCATACGTTTATAAGTTCCAGCACGCATATCATATGGTAGTTCAGTTTGAATAGCATTTATCTTTGAAATATAATTGCGTGTTATATAACC
>CAJNOL010000131.1:37948-50736 GCA_905250125.1 Rotaria sordida
CGTTATGAGAAATGAACTAAAGCCGATGAACAATGAAAGAATAAACATTTTTCTATCAAATAACGCAAAAACTCTTATCGGGACATGCATCGTTGCAAAGTTATAGCTTGCGGAACAGGAGCACACCCTGGACTTCCATTCTGTGGTAAGAGGGAGGGGGAAGGGGTTAATCAAACTTCCACATAAGTAACTGAATTAAATGATTTTGATAAAAAAAATAATTTTCTTTTTTGCATTTATTTAGTTATCGAGAAGATAAAATATTGCAGTGATAGACCTTAGCCTTAAAAAAGAACACTAACAGGTATCGTACCAAAATGTTGGGATACAATGACTGTATCTGCTAAGAATACTTCTTATGCATCATGGTCTCCCTTTTCTCACGAGATAATATTTGTTTTTTTTTACCCTGTACAAGTGAAACAAGTAGAAAAAAACTCATTTGTTAACGATATCAGGGACAAAAATCAAATGAAAGTAAGATTTTTTAGGGACATAATAGAAGAGCCCCCTTTTAACTTATGAACGGTAAGACAGAATAGGAGACCCCGAGTCTTCTAATGTGTCGGGGGGGTTTAGTGAATCAGTATGCGGTGAAAAGTTTTCTCGAAATTGAGTCTATCAGTAGGAAAAATTTTAAAGAATTTTAATGGCTTTTATAATCTTTGCCATAACTAATGTTGTTCTTTTTTTACCGTTCTTTCCTCCGTTCTCTTATCTAATTTTGTTTTATGGTAGAAACCTACCGTTACTCACCATGTGGAATCCATAGTGCGGAGGAAAAGTTGAAAATAACAAGCACAGGTAAGCAGCATCATGAAAAAGAGCAAATACTTAAGAAAATCATCAGTTAAAGCAATCCAGCGACTTTCTAACGGCAATTCATATGCAATATACTCGATCATTTAACAAACCAAAACGATTATCAAACGTTGAAGGCTGACTTTGAGCGTAAGTGGACTGCTAGCATAATTGGTTTTTTCTTCGCTCTACTGCGAAAGATAGTTAATATTCTCATTTTTAGAGAAAAAGAATACCGATGACGAATTCATCAATGGAGACGATAGAAAATTAGACTAACAAATGTAATATTTGTTTTTCTATTCTATAGAATTGTATTCACTACCACGTAGCACTAATCAGAAGGAACAACAGTAGAAATCAGAAACAGTCATAACAATTAAGACCATTAAAATGAAAATAAATTGATGAACTCAGTGAAAAATACGTCTTTTCGACATTTTTTTTCCATTGTTGTGGAGCGGAAGATAAATTGGAAGCGAAATCTGTACTAAAGAAAACGTTCAATATAAAAGACAGCGACAGAGAAAGCATGGTGATGAACAGATTTCAAACCCTATCCTATAAGAAGTTAGGCCTTTGTAAACCATTGAATAGTCCAAAGTATTATGGACTAAAGATCTACTTTTGGTCGGCTAGGATGGATTGAATCGAGGCAGCGCCAAATATGCCCATAAAAATTTGCAAAAACTGATCTATCACTTTTTTATCAATTTTTAAATGGAAATTCCTTCACTATTCAAATTAATTCAGGTACCAATCGATAGAGCTTGACTTGTTAGGCACAACGATATATACCACATTTCTTCTTCCTATTTGAATAAAGTCGAGCGTGTGAAGGTGAGTGTAGATCTTTTTTTACACACCCTTATCCACATTCCACCAACTACCACATTCATGCACGTCCTAAGTTCATACTAAATCACAATTTGAATTAGTGCGTGTTGGAATCTGAATTAGTTCAAACTTCAAGCTTATTGAGGATCTCGGAAATCTTATCCTTCTAACCTTAAATTCTTGCATCTTAAACATTAATATTGGATGGAACATGCATGGACGTGAATGACATCATTTCGAGTAACATCCCATGAAATTTTGAGGGAATACACATATCAGAGATGTGCGAGGCAGGAAATTTTCATGCTACACAGGCCCTACCCCATGACTTCCGCCTTCCCACCTCGCCTGAGGGTGAGGTGTGAGTGTGGGGGTGTGGCTGGGTGTGGGAGTGTTCGTTCATATAGCACTTCTCTACCCATACCCACACTCACACTCACAGCCTCTTATAATAACATACGCTTCAGTCGATGTTCTATCATCTTCATCGGTGCGAATAAGAAAGTAACACAATAATTTCATGAGGAAAACATTGGACAATCATTAAGAAAATTTCAAAAAAATGACAATAATGAACGATCATAGTTTGAGATAGTCATTCGTAGTCTAGTACGATCGTCGTAGGACATGTTATTGATATACGATTGTGTTCTAGCTTGGCTTTAATTAATATCTTTTTCAAGCAACTCGATGAGTTTCTGTTCTTGTTTCTGTAGTTGTTGCTCGTACGTCAATACATGTTTTTTTTGCTTGTGAACTGATCTCGTTCTTCTTGGATAATTTTTTGCAAGAGAGGTTGCCAGTAGTCTTGGCCTATGTTACTTTCACGTAACACGTGAACGTACTTTCGTGATGAAGTCAGATCTGAAACAAAGAGAAACAAGAAAAAAAGAGGTTTTATGAATGATTGAAATCGTGATCGTACTATTGAGATCTTGTGTACATCGCACAGTAGCGGCTGACTTTTTCTGTTCTTCTTTGTTTATTTGTTCACTGTCATCGTTTAAAGTTGTCATTGGAATAGCACTCAAAGCTGATTGTGTCTCACCTTGTATGCTTTCTGTCTCATTGATCATCTCTATATTCACATGACCACTCATATTTGATATGTTTGGCTGATTTGAACTGTCTCCCCGATTCACAATAAAGGTTGCGGTAATACCATGGTGTTCACATCGAGTAAATTTTATCCTGTTTTCGTTATGATCATCGCTGTGTTCAATATAAAAACTAGCACTGTCAGTGGAGAAAGGACTACCGGAACCTTCAGTAAACTTGAATCCAATGTAATTATTTTCTTTAACATTGAACGTTTGAACGGGAAATCCCTCCTTTACTGATCTACGTGTTGTCAATTTGGAGACGTATGAGTCTATCTGTTCTGTTATATGAAAACATTGGAGACTCTCCGATGTTGGTTTAATAATGTATATTTTAATTTTTGCTTTGGGATCCTTTGGAGGTTTGCAAAACTTGATAAATATCCTACTAATATTGCCATCATAGGGGACAGGATTATCAGCATTGAATACGATCAAATTGGTTACATCGGCATCTAAATCATTATGGTTATCGAAAGAACGAAATCCATTGTCTAAAAAGATTAAAGTCAGAATGAAATCACAATCATCTTGTATCGATCTCATTCTTTCCATATTTTATTCATTAATTGGAGGATGAATACCAATGGGTATCGATATGTTTATCAATGTAATCATCACTCTGACTTACGAAGATGTGACTATAAGTATGAATGTTGTGTTCAGATGTACTTTTTCATACATATGCAAGTTCATTTTGTTTTAATATCACGGTTAATTATATTAAAATAAGAGTAGTCTTTCGATCTGCAATACATTTATTTTACTTAGTAAAATCTACACTTTTTTGCTTTACTGAATTAGAAAATTGCACTAGTTCGATTGATTTTGAACTGAAGATAGATTGAAATGATCATTAATTAGAAAAAGGAAGCATTATATCAATACTAATTGTTAACTAATAGGGCTACCTTATCTTGCACTGTACGTTCTATCTTCGTACATTTAAAATGTACGTTGTTTATCAGCAATATAATAACTAAAACTTACTTATGAATGATATGCTGAATTCATTCCTCAACTATGAACAAATATAAAAAGTGTTCGTGTAAATCGTAAACAGCTCATTGATTAATATTCCTGATTTTTATATGTTCTTTGTCACCTATATTTCTTTATCACTTTGTTAACATGAAACTTTACGTTTTTCTAGATTTTGATTTTCTTCTCTATGTTTGGGTACACTTTTTCTGTTAAATTAAGAGAAAACTTGTCAGTGTAGCTCCTTCGATGTTAAAATATGGAACTCACAACGTCTGACTTTGATAAATTTATGGTATATTTTTAAATGTTCGAAAGTAATTTGTTAAAGATATTATTCAATAAATGAGATAGAATTGTGATAATTTTAAAAACCAATAGGCGCGTGAGAAAATGTACTCTTCTTGAAACTCAACACATTTATATTTTATTTCCAATTAAATAATTTCATTCATCCAACTTTGTAATGTTCAAAAAATACCGCAATCCTAAGGAATTGCGAATGTGAAGTACAGCGTAGTTACTCTTTCTAATTCCCTAAAAAACTGTTTGTTTTAATATATTTTGCATTTATTCTTTCATAAGTCTTCACCTGTATAGTGGGGAGTTAACCAAAATAGTTCATATGTCCTAATGACATCATAGTAATAGACAGTCTTGAATCACATATTGAACTATGAATCTCATGCTTTTATATGCTTCTGAAGCCTGCCCGTCACGGTCTGTGATGATCTCTGAAGTTCTCTATCACGGCTTGTGAGGAGACGAAGGAGCCGGAAAGCCGGCATACAAGAGTTACATTCACTGTTTTTTTCAAAAATATATGTGAGTTCCACAAAACTAATCAATATGGAAAGCGTAAATGGTCATTGCAGCTCTACTATTTTACTGATATTCGCGATAAGCAAATATAAAATTATAATATATCTGTTAACAGATAGCAGTTGAATTTGTTAAAATTTATTGAAACAAACTGGACTACTGTCTATTGAGACATCATATCTTGTTTCAATAACAAAAAACTGGCAAGAATCTAGTGTCTTCATCTATCAATTAAAGAATGTTAGTTTAGCTTTACTTTAGAAAATAGAAAGATGATACATGTTAGAACTATATAGCTTGTACTCAAATGGATTTTTTCTTCTGTAAAATAATCCATTTGAGTTGAAAACAAGTGAGACTAAGACTAGAATAAAAGAGTAAGGAAATGTAGACTTTTGTTTTTGTTGTTTGGACATATCGAGAAGCAAGAAAGACTTCTTGTGATATTTTCGATATAGTTGAAGTCTGAGTTTGTAATGACTAATTTTTTGAGATGTTATTGCAAAGACATGCTAGATTTCTAATGAGTGTTATTTCCAAGGTGCGAAGAAGGGTTCATAATAGGACTGTTATTTAACAGAAGATTTGCACGCATACTTATAGTTAACTCATTAAAGTCATATGATTAGTTTTTTAGATTTATATATGTACAAAAATAGAAATTATTACTCGAATTAATTTTACATAACTACTATACTATACTTTGTAATTGTTGTCACGATTGACTAGATTTATTTGTGAAAAACTTACCTTCTTTTTTACGTAAAGCCCGAAAACACTTCAGAACTAGTTGCCCGATATAATATATTATATTTAATGGTGATGGTATTGGAGACTTTTCCCAATACTCTCTAACGAGTCGAAACCGATGATAAGGCCAATCTTTTTGTACATTATTGGTGGTTTTTATGAGTGTAATACTAGAAAAAAAAAGTAGTTCAAGCATATATGATATTAAGATGTCAGTTTATCAATTTGAATTCGATTGTGTCGGAACATGAAATATGACTACTGTTCAACAAATCAATTCAATATTAATTCACATTTTTACAAGTTATAAATGACTACCGATATTGGCAGAGAATTTTCTGACTCGTCATATAAGAAATTTCTCCTTATACTGCACGTTAATGATGTTTTGAGTATAAATAATGGTTTAAAATTATAATCATGGTTAACAATGTTACCCATCGAATATGATTGAAAACAATATATATATATACAATAAGGGGTATTATGTATTAAGTAAAAATCAATGTAGATGCCATCAGTCACACCGTATTAAATTTATCTTATTACATTTTTGCCTTGCTGATGAGCTAATCAGGCATAACTCTGTTCTCTACTAAATGATCCTCATTTTGGATCAACATATTGTCTGTGGTTTATCTAAAATGTTTTCTTTTTTATATATCTCTTGCCTATTTGAAGTCTTTTGAAGAGGAAAATAATTCTAACAGTCATTCGCTGATTTTTATAACAAGTATTATGCACTGAATATATTCACATTTTTTTTCAAAAACTTTCTTTTATATTAATAAAATTTTAAATATTTCGAAGGTCTTTTCCGATGCATGAAATTTTCATTGCAGGTGTTTAAAAACTATCTTCAGTGATTTATATAATTGAGACCAATTCAAAAGTGCATGAAATCATGACAAAACTAGTGTTCTCAGGAGCCCAGTACTCATCACTAATTTAGTAGGTTGATTTTTAGTACCTATTAAATGTATTTAAAAAAATCGTATGCTATGACTTCGATGAAAAAAAAAAGACGTTTTCTAACAATGAGTGCGTTAACTTCATTCATAAGGAATCATTATTGAAAAATCCAATGCTCACTTAAAAAGAGCCACAAGTATGTTGAGTAGTAGTACATTGGCGATGCAAACAAAGATGATTGTCAACACAAATGCAATATTTCCATAAGCATCATTTTCAGCTATGTGGAGATATGTCCGATATTATGAACAATAATATGATAGACCTTACCGGAAACCGAGAAATCAGGACTTTCCTCATTTTCAGTAAGATCAACTTGGCCGAAAATTTTCCATATACCCCAGCCCAGAACATTCCGCAGAAGAGTCCATTCACCGAGACCTGTGCCATTATTACTGATAGTAAAACTTTGAGAAAATAAATCACTCCCGTCTGAATTCCAAGTAACTTGCATTGAAGTTGTGATTAGAGAATAAGAACTGATTGCATAGGCAGCAAGAAAAACAATAAGAAAAACAAGGAAGAAGGCTAAATCTTTCATCTGAAAATGACTTGCAAAGAATCAGATTAGAGAAGTAGAATATTTCTACTTACGGTGTTACCTATCATTAATAATTTGGGTCCAAGTCGCTCGTAAGCGGCAAACAAATGAAGAATGCGTACGTACCACAAACAGAGATCAATACACATGAAAATTCTTTCAAAAAGAAACACAACAGGAAAGAATAAAATGAAAAATTAATATTAAAAGAACTAACTTTGAGACTATAAAGGCTGCTTCGATGACAATGAATCTTGTAAAGAAACCGATAAGGTAAACGAAAATAGCTATGGCATCAAGTGTATTCCATGCATCATCGAGAAAATACGATGACAGTATAGTCTGTAGTGAATTATCATTTTTCTTATTGTGACTATAGTGTTTTTGAAACTAAGAACAAATTGATATTATTGTCAAATCGACTCAAAGTCAAAGAGCATTGTTTTAATAAAATGATTAGTTTTTATATACCTACCTGAACTATTTCTTCAATGATCAAACCCCAAATACATAAATGAAGAATTATTTCAGTGATAGGGATGCCGATGGGATATCCACTACGTTCAAGTCCATTGTTATTGTATGGAAAATAGTCGACAAGCATAACAAAACTGAAGAGACCAAGGACGACTATGTAAAATATCTAAAACGACATCAAATTTATGGCTACTTTCAAGTCGAATATTATCACTTACAACATTATAATAGAATCGAACAATCGCTCGTCCGATAAAGAAATCCTTGAGCCGCTCGAATGCTGTTCGTTTTTGCTGACTACTTAATGACATATTTTATATTTTTGTTAATAATATAAAAATTTTAGGCAAAAAATCTCAGTTTCAATTAAGCAAAATATTTACTTTTGGTTTACATTAATCCAAGAAATCATTAAATATCAAGCTGCTTAAAATTAAATTTTTTTTTGTGAATAACTCACTTTTGATTTTTGCTTGGTGATTTAATCAATTGATAAATGTTCGGAATCATTACGAGAAAAGGAAAAATGCACAGGAAACATATCTTTAATATTTGAAAAATCTCAATAATTCAATTAAACGAAGTCAGGCATCACTAACCAATATATTTGCAATCGTTTTCTTATGTATAGACTCGCTGATATGACCAAACCAGAGTTGATCGGCATGTGTTTGTACACATCTACTAGCTAGAAATGCACGACAACCTGCTTCTTCTGCTAGTTCAATTGGTGTATAATCAAAGTACAGTTCTGATTTTGTTGTCAATATATTAAGAGCAAGGTTTTCATCTTGGGAAAAACATTTATCAATAATTTGTGCTGCATGTTCATCAAATTCTCTGATAAACAAAGCAAAATATGTCATTAAAGATTCTAAAAGAAGATTCGTCATACTTTTTTCTTTCACGGTATTCTCGTATTCGCTCTTCTTTTTTCACCAATTCACTTGCTCTTTTATAAATTTTACTGGTTATCAGAGCAGCGACAATTGTGTTCTAAAGTATAATCATATAAAACAACTTTTGTTTTGTTTAAAATGCTTTAAAAAGAAACAAATATACTGGACTGTGTGAACACAAGCACATTGGCAAATTCAAGCTACCAGCAAATATTGACCAGAGAAGAATATCACGAATAAACCCTAAACCAATAAAATAATTTAGTTTCACTTCTATTGATAGTCGAATAGAGCTCCCACATTGCAATTGATTTCATAATATTCTTTTCAATCATAAAAGAACTTATCTAATCTATACGATTATATTATTTTGTGGGAATCTCAGGAATACAACCAAATCTATATGATTGATAAGTAATACTTGTTCTTGAAGTAGAAATCAGTTCAAAACTAATGAATACTCTGCAGTTTCTATATTTAAATGTAACAGCACCATCGGTCGAATGGATTTCATTGTCAGCTTCAAGATTCAATGGGTGTGGGTGTGTAAGTGTTGGCTGAGAGTTAGAGTCCTGCGTTGGCACGACTTTTCATACCCGAGCTCGATCCAATACTTTTTATTAAACCCGGTATCCTATCCGATCGGAGAGGTTGAACCCGACACCGAATTCTGACCGAGAAATAGCATTCCTTATTTTTTCAGTAAATGGATTCCTTTGCGGGATGAGGGGGTGGAGTGTTGGCGTGGGGTGTAAGCATGGATATAGTGGTAAGGATGAATGGGTTTGAGTGCGCATATGAACGAAAGATTAGAAGACAGATACACCATTTTGTACATAACCGAATAGTTTACTTTTTCAATGTTCCGTCTACACGATATATAGAAGAAATAGTAAACCATTTGATTATGTACCAACGGGTGTGGATGTTTACTAACTGTTTCCTCATGCCTACTCTAGAAAAGTTGACTTTCTGTCGAACCTTTTTTAGGTTCGATTGTAGCTATGAAACTTATAATAGTTTTCCATCTAGATACATGCCCAGAACCTTTGTTACGCAACTTTTTTAAGTTCGGTAGGATGCAAAAAGATTCCGCATCAAAAATACTAAACCATCCAGGTTCGAGAGGAAACGGTAACGGTTTTGCATCAAGCCGTCAAGAATTCATCTCGGGCTTAGATGGATTCATATTTTGATATTGAATCATTTTATATTTATACTGATCTTAGGAGCGTTTCGTAGCAAAGACTCAGTGCGTGTATCCAGGTGAAGAGCCATTATAGGTTTTATAGCCATTAAGTAACCTAAAAACAGTTCAATAAGAAATCAAATATTTTCAAGAGTGATTGTGAAGAAAATGTTAGTAAATACTCGCAACTTATGGTACATAATTGAATAGCTTACTATTTCATTGTTCTATATAGACAACACATTAAAAAACAATAAAAGGCACGAGCATATGTTGTCGAAAAATAAAACCCGATAAATTTTTCCATGCAATGCGAGCCCGACCCGACCCGACTCGAGGAGATCATACCCGAACCTGTCCTCTGGTCGAGTTTGGTTGGGTTACATGACTTTAGTGAGGGTGTGGGTAGATATGTTAATATGGATGTCGGTGTCGAGTGTGTGTGCGCACACATTATCTTGATGCTTGTTTACATCTACATCCATAGTGCAATATGTCGTAACATTGGCTAGAATCGAAAGTAAATAAGAGAAACGAAAAGAATATCTATGAGTTTATATTTTGTCTTACCCTGATGTGACACATCATTTTTCTAAAAGAGAAAACAAAATGGTTTCGTGAAAGTTGCCTTATAGTCTTAGTTTACTTGGAGGTCTTTTGTTGTTTCCCATGCTTTCGTATTCAAATATTCTTCATAGTAGTATTGTGGTTTCCTAATATCCTCAATCAGAGAATTTCGAATCGGCAATTGTAGATGAAATTCCTAAAAATATTCCAGTTATGTATAAAATCAACCGAATCTCACTTACTTTCTTATAGAGGTTTGTGATAGTAATCAATTGTCGAAGTCGATTAAATGATGCACCTTGCTGAATGAGAAATTCAACAAATAGAACAGAGTTACGTTGTATGGCATTAATTAAGGCAATGTCTAACTGATTATCCTTTTGAAAATATTTGAATGTGAAAGTTAAACATTCTCGACCATTTTAGTACTCACTGTCCAGGAAGTTTTGCTAGTTTCTTTAACCATATCCGAGGTTGCCATATCGTATTTTTTCCAAGTCATAGCCAAGATGAACTTTTGTACGTGAACATCAGACATTTTAGGTGTAAGCATGTTTGCCGCTAGATAAGAAAGTCAATCAAATGTAGAACTGAATAAGAGCGCATACCTCGGAGTAATGCGTTGAATATGACATCACCCAATTCGAATTCGGAATCATCAGGATTTGGTGAAAAAATATTAATTAATAAGAAGCCTTCTTTTGACGTTATCATCTCATGAAAATATCCTCGATTTCTATTCGTGACGATTCCCTCATATTCTTTCTTTATTATTAGTGGTTCTCTAAAATACAAGTTAATCGTTTTTTTGTTTTTGCATAAGTATATTTCCATATTACAGAGTGGAAAGAGGGTCTGTTGGTTGAACATATGATGTTTGATTGTCATACAATTTCTCATATGCCTCCGCTATTAAATTAGCTACTCTCCCCGTCCCCTATCAAAATAAGAATGCATTTTATAATTGTTACTAATGGATTTAAGTGGAACATATACTTTAACAACAATGACAGGCATTTTATTTTTTATTGCTTCAATCACTGTTAGAAGAGATAAATGGCCACCGTTGATCGGTATTTGAATAATTGGTACTGTGTACTCTATCAAACAAAAAATAATCAGTGAGTAAAACAATGCATTACATTAATTAGTATGTTTATAAAACGAACTTTCACTAGCTTCCCGTTCAATTTTAAGGAGCAAAGCAAGAGTGTTGTCGGTGTGAATGCTATATTCTTGTTTTTTTCCTTCACTTTTACATGCGTCGTCGAGAAGAATAAAGTGCGTATGATTTGGATCGAGAGAATATGTTGCAGATTTATTTTGTTGCGAACGACTGCGATAGAGTTTTTCACAACCTCTTTTCCCAACACCTTGCTTTAACTGTTCGTTATCTGTTTTCAATATTAATAAGAAAGTATCGAAGTAACTGTACGTTCATTATATCTTACTTGTCGTACGATGCCAATTTACAATTCCAATAACAGGAACTCGAGCATGAGCTTTGCCTCGATCATTACTCTCGTGTGCCCATTTTTCGAATGCCTCACCCACATCCTTCATAACTCCGGCATGTGTTCCTCCGGTAAACACCCAAGCATCTACTTAAAGAAAGAGAGATAAGTAGAATATGAATTATGATTCTCACCAGTAGTGATAGCAACCGAGAATAGCCCTTTTTGAAGTGAAATACGGCTCTTCTCCGCTAGGTTGTAGAACTTAGTGCCACCTGTAACTGAGATTATAAGTTTAGGTGGAGGTAACTGCCATATGTCACATAATAAATGAAGAATATGTGTAGCCGATTCGTAGTTTTTAGTTCTATACGAACCAGCCAAATGTGTATGAGGCAGTTTTATAAGCATAGAAGCACTTGATTGATTAACTATTTTTTCATCGGGATCAGTGCTTTGCCTCTGCTCGTGAACATTCACTTGAGCCCCTGAATACTTCTTGTTATGAACTTTGAACGGGTAGCGTATATACTAAATTGAACAAGGTCAATATTCTTAATAGGAAACTCTTTAGACTTACCTGTGATGTACGATCATTTAATGCAAAATGTATTTGTCCGTAATCTTTAATTCTAAAATATTCAAAACAATGAGAGAATAAAATAAACTACTGAGCTATCTACTTATCGCTTTCGCTTTGTGATCGACGATTATAGTCTTTCACCCACTACAATGCAGAAAAAATACCGCTACTCCAATAATTGAATTCTGTTTACTACTTACGTTATCTATGAGCTCGGAACTTCGAGCAGTCGATCCCGACTCCAGAGATTGTGCTCCAGTATTCTCCATATTTTAAATTTGATTGTTCGTCGTTTTGTGTGTAATGCTAAAATTGTACTAGAAGTTACCTCAAATGGTTTTGTCTGTTACAAAAAAAACCTACGGTCTATCTATTTATTCTTTTTTCTTATCCGACAAGATTTAAAATGCTGCGTCAGTCACATCAAGAGAAAGTATAATACAGGACGAACTAGCAGTGATAAGAATAAAATAAAGAAGAAAAACTTGTTTTGCATAAAATAACAACCTCTTATTATCTGCCTAGACGTGATCTATGCATGTTATATATTTTTTTATTTTCATATTTGGATGAAGGTGTAAGCATTGTTTTGAATAATGTGCGCATTCTGTTTTTTATTTAGGCTTCGTTTTGCAAATGAGTGTTGAAACTTTTGAAGAGACTATTAATGCTAGTTAAAAACATTTTGTCATATAATAAAGGTACATAAAGATTCTTATCAGTCTTTTTCTACAACACTATCTTGCTTCTTTAGGTGTGAATGTGGGTGTAGTTCATTTTTTCACCCACACTCACGCCCATGTTCACACCCATAC
>CAJNOL010000131.1:50836-112032 GCA_905250125.1 Rotaria sordida
TAAAAAATATCGGTGCATTCTCAAATAAGAAAGTTGGGATCATGTTTAAATTTACATGTAAACATTCTTTTATTTTGATTTAGCTGTTTTGAACAATACATGCACGGCAATAGTGACTGGTACGGTCATTACTCTACTTTATCTTTCAAATATGGCACCATATCCTTATACATACTATCAATATTCATTTGTTGCCACATCGACTAATACAACAATGATGCTAGCTTTCCGTCAAGATCCAAGCTATTGGTGTCTAGATGACATTTCAGTCGAATACAACGGGGTACAGTTATGGCAAAATGGTGGTTTTGAAATGAGTCCATTGACTCAATATTATCGTTATTGTAATCCGAGCGGAGCCACTTCTAGCGGTAGCATATCGACACTATGTGCTCATTCAGGCAGCCATAGTTTCCGCGATGGCTCAGTAGGATTTTTGGATTATCTCAGTCAATCTTTTACAACGGTAGTCGGTGCAACTTATAATATCAGTTTTTGGTTGTCAAACTTGGGTAGCACTCCAAATACTGCCCTAGTAATCATTGGTTGATAGACAGTGTTACTAAAATATAATCTCGACAAAACTTCATTGCCTACGTTATTTTTCCAAATCATATTGCGCTTTTTTTGTGTACGTTGCTATTAGCATATATATTTTTGTTTATTGATTTATTTCTATCCATCTTGTCTTCTCTCTCTCTCTGTTCACTTTCATTTAATTTCTATAAATTCATAAGTGCTGCACATGATTCTTTCTTCTCATTTCGTTCGTGTATTTTACTCTCATTAGTGACACATAGACTGTTCATATGTAAATGCAGGTGGAGAGAAAATCCTAACCTACACTCACTGTATATTCACATCTTATGCATACATGCACACTCACACCTTTTTCGTTAGGACTTTGGAAATATTGACTTCGTGCAGTCGAGAAAAAAAACAAAAGTTCAGAAGTAGTTTTGTGATACAAATTTGTATTATTTTACTTAAGCAGTAGTATTAATATTCACAAAGCAACTTCATTTGAATCGTTTTATTGATGAAAGTAATTCAAAAATTTGTTCAATCATCTTTGTTTGTTGCCAAAAGTGTGGCACAAAGCCGAGACATTAGAGAAAATGTATACCAGGCGCGATATATTGAGGAATATTCTTTCCAGTCAAGATCCACATACTAGCAAAGACTACCATTAGTAGAGTAGATACAAAAAACCAGACGAGCAGAATAACATTGGAATGATGAGAAACTTCCAATCGGTACTTATAAAGTTGAAAAACAATCGCAGTATGGTCCATACAATAAAATGAAACGAATTCAAACATGCCCATAGCACTAATCACATGAATATGAGAATGCTTTTCCACACTCACGACAGCCATTTCCTGGCCCCCATATTACTTTGAACTCGATTGCACACTATTAAAGTTATTATAAATGTAAGAATGGCAGTAAAGGGCAAGGTGGACAAAGTTCAAGGCCAGATCAATGCTAATATACGCGCCATTACCTGTGAAACTAAGTAAAAAGAAAAATCTGAATTAGTACGACTCCGATATTACACACAGAGAAATTTCATGCAGAGACATAAATAATTGTTTACACGATGAAAGGTAGTCAATCATCTTCAAGATTATTCATATATCAATGATAAATAGTCTCATTTAATTCATTGAGATTCGAACAATTCTCACACGGTTTTGTGCGTATAAATGTGCATAATGAGAACAACGGTTCCCATCTACACCAACCCTATATATATCTAGTATTTTGTACTTTTATACTAATCAATCTCTACATTTACGTATTGAATTATATATCTTAATATATGTAAGGTTTTTATTAGGTGAGAAGTATAAATGTTGACTTTCGGAGTCACAAATGGTTTTCGTAATATCAAGAATCTTGAGATAATGACCTAAATTATAGACAACAAGCGAAAGTGTCGATAGACTAGTTAAAAATCGACATTCTCTCTAAATTCATGGTAAAAGAATCATTATATATAACTACCAGACTCAACAAGTATGCGTATCATTCTCAACATTTTATAACCTTTTTTTTTTAATGGCATGTAGAGTTTTATGACGATTTGTTGGTTACAATGCGATGTGTTTAGTTGTGGAACTATAAATCTAGAAAATGTATCAAGAATGTTGATTTTTTTTATTTGGACACTGTTGCGAGTGAGAATGTATTGTTTTGAAAACTTGACTAGATATTATTTCCAAAAATTGTTTTTCTTGAACCATTGATTGGATTATTAAAGTCAATAAACCAAAACATATTGGACCTGCCAAAAACAATATTTGTCAATCATTCAGAAAAAGAACTCGTTTCAATCAAAACGAAATTCAATGTCAGCAAGCGAGGTAGAATAAAAAAGATTTTGCATAGCATGAAAATGTATTTTTTAGTCATGTTCTTCCTTTTTACCTGTCAAAACAAGCACTACTTTTTGAATCGAAGCGAAACTATTGAAATGAGGATATTGAGTATGGGTGTAGATGTTTGCTTTCTCTTCATCTATAAGAGCACTATATCTACACCTACATTGATTTTAATCTCAGTATAATTTTGCTAGCAGTGAGAAGATTATGATAAAACATTTCAATAATACAACGTCGGACGTATACAAAGGTGTTGTCATTGTATCGGAACAATCTAATTTCACAAGTTCAATGAAAGAAAAAAATACAATCTGATCATTTGACAACTGAATAGTAGAAAGGGTGCTATACGCATTTTATACCATAGATGAAATGCTTTGAAACATGCCACTAACCATGTCATCAATATCGCGCAAAAATCGTCGATTTTATCGCGATTTAATAGCTCGGTTAATCGCCTAAACTGGCAATATTTGCCGATTTTGTTTTTGATTTTCGTAGAAAATCACGATTTTTCTTGATTTTCTTTTTGTAATTCTTAAGCGAAATCGCGATCATTCAAATAATACTTCCAATGGTCGAACCTGGTTATAGTATTTGGACCTATGCTTATGACTAGGTCTTGACCTATATACCATTGTCGCTTACCATCGTATTCATACATATTCCTCTTGAATAAAGATGTCGGCTTAGCATTATCATTAAATTAATACCAACAGCAATACCTTTGTGTTACAATCATAAGAGAAAAGCATTGAAAATCGTATTGATTAATGTCATGTTAAAGCAAAGCTGAGATGTGGGTGTGGATGTAGGAGTGATGGAAGAGTACACCCACACACACATCCAGATCCACAATAACAAATATTGTTCAGCGAAAAAGTGTTTTCCTGATTAAGAATTTTCAAGAAAAATATTAGCATTCTTCAAAACAAATTTGTTTTCCTTGAAAAGTGTTCACTAACGAAGTAATCTCAAGGTCAGATCATATGCCACATGAATAAAAGTTTCTTTACAAGAAAAAGCCGAGACAAGATAGAAACATCGATAGAAAAATAAATGTTGCAAGTATCTCAGAACTTCATTTGATAAAGATATTTTCGTTTATTCATGAGAAACAATATCATTGAATCAAATAATCGCTAGTAAAAATAATATATCGAATAAAATGATAGCACTGTAGACTTTTTATTCTCGTCATAGTAGTCCGGTATGCATCTAGATGTTTCATGCCTTCTGCGTTGCCAATATCAACATGAATGGATGGATTATTGCATTTGTGTTCTCTCCACATGTTGTTTTCGTTAGCTAGAACTTGTGCATGGAGTTCGGGCAACAATGAAATTTTATTTAGAAATCGATGGGATTTTTTAAAATAAAATTGGAATTGATGTAGACTATTGAGTCGCCCCAAAAGATCCTCAGCTAGATCAAAACGCGTAGCAGTAGCTTATTATTCGAAAGCTTCCCCCTCCCCCCTCCCTTTTATATATAGTGTCGCACTAACACTGTTAATTACCAGCAGAGCGCTCCTTTCGGGATTCACTATAGCAATGTAGAAATATCGTGTTTTGATTCTATTATAGTAGTCATAACCATAACAGATAAATCTGCAGAAATCTAAGTTATCTGATTATTCTCTTAGCCGGGATAAAATCACGATAATAATATGCTTGATGTCACCTACTCTTATCCTTTAGATGATGTCGTTCCCAATCAACTTTAATGACATTATCCGGTGCTCTTTAGTTGTATCTTCCTCTCATTTTCTTGTTGAAGAGTGTGGGTGTGGGTGTGGGTGGGGATGGATGGAGTAAGTATCTATGCTCGCAGCCCACACCCTCATTAAAGCACTGATGATTTGTTAAAAAGATTAGTATTTTCTTCTTATTTTTCTCATTTCATCATTTTCTGTATTCTATATATACACTAGTTCAGTGTTTTATTTTGTGTCATTTAAATCGATAAAAAGTATTGGAAGTTGAAATAATATGTTGAAAAAAAGGAGACCAGACCGCGCGAGCAGCTTATCTTGAATGCCAGATGGTAAGGCAAGATTGTGAACCGTGAAAAGGTCCACAAATATTTCGAAGTATTATTTTTTACTCTTCTTCTTTGAGTTCTCTGTTCTCATCTCATCATCACGAAGTAAAGCGTTGGTACAGAAAATACGAAGTAACTGACTCGACATCTGCCGATCCCATCAACAATAAAACCCAAGATACATATACAATGAAAAATTTGTGGGTGATGTAATAACATAAATTGAATCAACAAGAGGAAAGAAAAAACACCAATGCAAGTGTAAGAACTTGCGTAATGGATATGCCAGTCATATGCAACGAAATATTTTCGCTTTCTCCCTATGTACTTTTAGACAAACAAGAAATCTTTATGATCAACATTTTTTAATAGAAAATGTTTGGGTCTAAGACTTGAGTCGGAGATTTTCTATTAAAAAATCATGTGTATAAATGATTGTAGTGCATATCTAGATGCATAAGGTGAGGGAGAAAATATTTCTCTACCAGATACACAGTAGAATACTTTATAAACAGAAAAAAAATGATAGAATAACTCATATTTCGTCAACAAGGTTCAGACAGTTTTTGTATCTGACAGAGCACTCTACTGGAGGGACACCTTTCCTATGTAACTCAATGTGCTCTATCAAACCCAACCATGCATAAAAAAGTGAAATAAAAGATTACAAAAACTGCGACATGAATAAAAACTATTTAATACATATTACAAATAAATAGTTTATATGAAATAATAAAGCAAAGTCTGTATAAATTTAGTGTCAAGACCTTTTCATTGTAGCTCAATGCTAGAATCAACTAATTGTATCGGTATTTTTGGATGAATTTGATATTTATTGCAATAAAAAACCATTGTTTTAATTGTTGCCAACAGTTTTGTATCAAAAAATATTTTATCTGACGACGAAATCGTGATGACGATGCCATAAATAAATAGAAAGATATCTAAATAAAAATACATTATGTAAATAACAAAAAAATAGTATCAGTTAAAAAATGCTACTGCATAATTTAGATTGAAAAGTGAATCCATAATTCTTCCTACTAGATTATAGATTGCAAATTGAAAAATATTTGATTGATTAACTTTTACAAAGTATCTGTATATTCTTTGAACAGCATCAGGTAATGTTAAAATAATAAATGTAATAACACGAACAAGGGCCATTGCTGTCAAATATCGATCAAGTCGTCGGTGAACTATTGGTATTTGTCGCCGACCGATTCGTCAAACATTGCAATATGCTAAAATACTAAATAATGATGCTATGAGAAGCGGCAGAAGTCCAAATAAAATTGGATAATAGAAAAATGACAGATATTGAGACGTCATTGGATTGAAAATATTACATAAAGATGTTCGAATTTCAACAAAAATAGAAAATGTTATAGTATGTAATATTGAAATAACGATCGCTGTAAATATTAGAATTCGAACCAATTTAGTTGTATTCAATTTCCTTAAATTGAATTGAAGAATTGTTGAAAGATATTGATTACAAGCAGAAAAGCATATTACAGAAAATGAAATTAATGCACATAATGCAATTATCAGAGCGCGAAATTTACACCAGAAAAGTATTGAATTTGCAGGATCAATTTCAATCGATGTTATTAATAAATATATAAGAAAATATATTACTAATTGACATATATTTGAAATTGATTCGGTTACAAAATATAAAACACATTGATTATTTCGAAAGGTTTCTAAACTAGAAAAAATAAAAATATAAAGAAAATTTCCGATTATACCAAATAAGAAGTATAATGTAACTAGTATAGTGTGTATACTGTTGATATATACGAAGAATATCTATAGTCGTTGAAGAAGTCACAATAACTCTGTTGAAATGTTTTCTTTTCTTACTGAAGATTTTCTCTCTTTCAGTTCCAAGAGAAAGTTATGCTTACTCAGACAAATATTAAACATGTTTTTTTCATTGCTAAATAAATATTGCACTAAGTAAGATAGATTCACCGGATGAACTATCATTTCTTTAGGTTTATTTTAACGCACATGAATAGGATTTTTGTTAAGATATTCATGCTGTAAGAATAAATGGTAATTTGTGCACTAAATATTGTTAGAACAATGTTACAATTTCTTAAGTTGATTTAATAGTTTATCTTCTTTACTGTATCATAAGTGATTTATTTTGTAATACTGACTATCAATAGTAAATCTCTCTCTATAATAGAAAATCTCAGGTTTATTGTTATGAACAAGGATACAGATTTTTCTAGGAAAATTTGTTAATGTGTCTCACATATTTTTATAATTTTCGATTAAAAGATTTTTCGAAAAAACAAAGAAATTTTTAAGATTTTAAAAAGTTAGGACTGATGTCAACCCCAATTTTGACAAGTTTTTCAACTTAAAACTCTGAAAACTAGGCATATTTTGATGTAAATATATTAATTAAAATGCCAATTTTCTGAGAAATCAATTTAGTAACGAAGGTATTCGATTACGTCCGACGCATCGTTCCTCCAAGAAGGTTCCATATTTATTGGGAGAAGGGAGTCATTTGAAAATTGTGAACTTTTTCGAATATTATATTCAGTAAATAATAATGCATAGAATAGAATGTTTTTCTAGATGGAAGTCTTTTCCTGGTGAATATGTTACAGTAAGATATGATAGTAATATGATCTCATTGAAAGAAAGTCAAATATTGTATTAAAGTAGTTTGATTAAAGAATATAAAAGTGATTTTTTTTGCCATTTTTAAAAGATACATTGATTCTTGTATCAAAATCTTTTTCTATGTAATCACAAAAGTCATATTTTGATTAATAGGTTACAATAAATATCTGTGTATTTACGAGATTAAGTGCTACTATCACAAACTTTTGATACGTATTGATATCATCAATATTATAAATGTAAAAAATTCCTTTTTTTTTTTGAATAATTCAAACTTTTTAAAAGAACAAGTTTATTTATAGTAATAATAATCTCTTTTGAACTATTTATCAATCATTTATTTTTAGAAACTAAATGTATCAGTGTTGTTACGGTAAACAGATAAGAATATTCTGTTGTATTCGCAAATTTATGATACCAGTTGAGATATAATAAAGTTGATACATTGTCTATTGAAAGAATAGTTTATTCCATAGCGAAATATTTTTTTCGAACTAATTATAAAAATGAATGTGTATTACGCTTCTATTTTTGACTTTTTAATCTAAAATAGTTTTTTGAATTCTCTACAATCAGCTTACCTTGGGGAAACGAATCCGAGACAAGGATGTTTTGGGATACTCGTGTCATGTTTATGACAATCAACATGTAGGTTAGAAAAGCAAAAGTTGGCATTGAATTTAGTTTCTTTTTTTTTTGAAAGAGTTATATTTGAGTGACTGAAATATTTGCTGTTTTATAAAAATATTCATTTATTTGTGTATTAATTGAAATAATATAATTCTCTTCTTGAGAAAATATGTTTTCATATCCTTAATAAAGGAACAAAACAATAATTGTTCTATTTTATTAAGAACTATATTAGTATGTCAAATGAGCGTTTATACTCAACAAATATTTAATATTCTCAAAGAGCTTGAGGTAGATTTTAACTCTTTTGATATTAAAATGGCTTTGATGCACCCTGCAGTTCACTCTCAACCTAATCTATTCATTTCATTACAATCCATTAGAGAATTTTGATCTAAATGGTACAATATATTATGTCATTAATCAAAACAGTTATTTCAATAAGAAAAGCACAAATGATTACAAATCATGTTTGATTCTTAAACAGAGTGACTATAGAAAAAGTGAGATGGACAATTTCGTCAATGTGCTATTCCATCTATCGTATGTATTTCTCAAATCACCACTCCACCGACTTTACATGTTTTCTATATTCCAATTCAGCTTCGATCGTAGATTTTTTGTAAATCCTAATACAACTGTGATCGTAAAAAAGTTTTGTTGTCCGCAGTCTCATTTTAAGAAGTTAATTATTTCTGTACCTGCTTGCATGATCGGTAATTCACTGCTGAAGTTTTTCGTTATCATTTGAGAAGTTGCTAAATGAACAAGAGTTTAATAGGTCTTCAGCTGCCATGTAAAAGTGTTAACTTAGTAATTAACTTCAACTTGAAGTTGGAATTAGTCACCTCTGTTACTGTATAGTAAGAAGATTTGCAACTCATATAATAATGACCAATTATTAGATGTTAAAAATAAGCTGTTGATTTCATTTTAATTTTAAACTTTTTATGAAGGATTTCCGAATGGCAATATTAAACTGATATCCTAATAATCTTTATCAAGAAAGAATCAAAAGAAATCTTTCATTTTTACAATTATCACAATGATATTTTGATAGTAAATCCAATGTATCTTCAATAATATTCGTTATCAATCTAAACAATCTAATAAATATAACAATAATTAATATTCATCCAAATATTTTTAATCTGATCATTTGTGTTCATAAAGTTTCTCTAATACAAAGTCATTTTAATTTCAATAAAACTTATTGCACTGTTAGAAAAAGACTAAAGTTGTCAGTTGTAGAAAGATGAAACAATATTCAGAATTTGACTTCTGTAAAGCGGATGTTCCTAATTATAGCGAAAGTTTTAAATATTCATGCTTCTTCTTTAATATCTCAGCGAAACAGTGACCAAATGAGTTCAAATTTAACAATGATAATGCTCTAAATATGTGCAATGTTTCCAATAAGAGTATCAATGCAAACGTTGCTTCAAATTAGAGTGCATCAGTATAAACGCATAGAAAAAACTACTTGTCTTCATAGAAGGCATTACTTCGTTCGGATAGTTGATCTAGACAAACAGACTGAAAAAGCATTTATGAATCGATAAAAGAATTCAAACGATTACAGATTCCAATAAAAATAACATCCAAAATTCAGCCTTTAGGTGTGTTTTTCAATAGGCAATGAAAAGTAATCGTACGCAAGATTCACGATCGAATTTTACTTGATGAAATAGATGTTCACCTTGCATAAAGAAACAACGTCACTCGCTTATAATCTATTGTTCATAATCAGCTTTCATCTCCAATCTTCATGCCTATGATACGCTACGCATTCTTTCAAAGTGGCTATGCTGATGTTGCTCTTCGGCCTTTTCAAACAGTGACGCAAGTTTATTTTAGATTTAAACAAGATCATTGTGATTTGCTTACATGAGATCGATTTGCGTTCATTTGATGTGCCTATTGCAACAAGATATTATATTATCAAGATTTTTTCATTAATTATCATATTCATAAATATCTGACTTATGAAGACATATATCGCACTTCCATGATTTTTTCCACTTTTTTATGTTTTTTCTATTTAACATTCCCATCTTTATCTTTTTAAGCTGCGACTTACAAATAATCAAGATCATCAGCTGAGATAGATATAACAAAACAGAATCAACGGTACTGAGCAGAATACTATTGTTTGTGAAATCTTTACATTTTATCCATCCTGTACAACGATGAAAAAAAAACAAACTAAGCCACAGTATAGTGCATATTTTTCCCAACGTTCAATTTATTCTTTCTCCCTCTTTGTCGATTAAGCTGCTCGAGCGGTGAGTGAGAGAATAAGCGAAACAACAATCATACAGGTATAAAAAAAACAAATATATCTCAATAATATATGATGATTTGCTATTTTATGTATACGGATGAATGCACAAAAGCAGATTTATTTTGTGATGTATACATAAGGCAATATAATGCTTTTATTTTTTATTTTTTTTTTGCATAGAATAACTTCGATTCATTACACTATTATTCTGCTTGTCGGCATAGAAGACTTCGCAAAAATAGACTGAGAAACGTAAGTTTTTGTAAAAATACATCCTCTTCAGAAGACACTTTTCATTATCAGTATTCAGTGGATTTTTCTATCCTTAAGTAATACGATTAATGAGGGAGCATGCTCAAGGGATTCACTCTGTTTACACTCATATTATACCCGTGCCTAGAGAATCATTCGATTAGAATAATCTCCAAAGGGTTCGTGCTCTTGTTGAGATTGGGCCGAAATATCGAATTTTTAGTGAATCTTTCCTATAGAACGTTAGTTTTCGAGTAAAATCATATCTTCGAATTTTGATCTAAAACTTTGTCAATATGAAGGTCTTGCTATGACTCGTTCATGTATAAAGTTTCATCGTTCTTGAATATTACGTTGCTGATATATGAATTTTTCAAAATATCAATGCTTTACATTGTATATATCTATAAAACAGTACCTTTTTTGAAAAAATTGTATTTTAAAGATGCAATGTCTAAAAATGATAAAGCTTTATATATGAGCTAGTCGTAGCAAAATCTTTATGTTGACAAAGTTTTAGATCAAAATTTGAAGATATGATTTTACTCGAAAACTAACATCTTCTAGGAAAAATCTACTGAAAATGAGAAATTTCGGTCAATCTCGACCAGAGCGCAAACCCTTTGAAGATTATTCTAATCTAATGCTCCTCTGCATATGAGCATAATATGAACGTAAACAAAGCGGATCACTCGGGAATATTCCTTCGTAAGTTCGTGTAGTATTCTTTTTGTATCATAGTAATTATTTTCCTGCCGAAAAAAATCTTAGGAAGTTCTGCATGAAGTGAATAACAAACATTAATTATTGTAATACCACTCTTCTCACCAAGTGTCGGTAATAAGAATTATCAATACGTTTTGTGAGTTCCAATCTGGAAAAGAACTTTCAGAATTGTATTATTTTAGCATTCAAAGAAGTTTGACCGTGCTAAATATTAGATATGATGCTGTACAGAAAAAAAAGTGCTTCAGAAAACTTCCGTGGAAGGGATCTTCTTCAACTGAGTTTTGAGGAAGAATATACTTAGAATATTGTTTTCAGAGGGAATAGTTTTAATTACATAATAGTTGTTCTTGCGATATCAACAAAATTCGAGCCAGTAGGTTTTGGAAAAACTGTATTCCCTCTAAGACGCTTCAATGATTAAAATTACCCAAAAAATTTTCAAGTCAAAATGATAAGATCGGATAATGGAGTCATTTGGTGCTTGTGTTATCCAAAACTCCATGACGAAGGTAAAAATCACAAGAGATTCTTCAGAAAAAGAAAATGAGTACACAGATCTAGAAAAGGGCGACTTCCTCGAAATACCTTTAGCTCTGAAATTTAGCTATCCATTTTTCAGTCACCCCGAATGATCATAAATGTAAAACAGTTTAATTTTTCTATGGCTCGATAGTACATTCATAGTACTAGAAAATAATGGTGTCCCAGAGTAAATGATTTTCTAGCTTTTTGGTCGATATCTCTTTGAATTCTCATGGTATCAAACCATCAGAACAAAATAAGCAAATATTTTTATTGAACTTCAAAGCTGTACTCTATGAGTGTGCACCAAGAGTCTTCGAAAATATTTTCATTTATGTCACCGTATTTTTCCAATTTTTGAAAAAATACAGGCAACTTACCCTAATATTTTGTGCTGGAACAAGGTTTTAGCTGGTTCAAATACCATCAAATGATACCATGCAAGGCTAGACACATTCTAAAACAGTGCTACTTCGAATAGTTTTATGGAGAATAGTAAGATAAAGTGGAAGACAGGACTAATTCTTTGAAGAGTAAATGCTCGACGCAGAATCTTTTACATGGTGCATTATTACCAGCGAGAATGAGAGTAGGGATGCAACGGTGACGGTGAATCATCGCTTCTCCATTATCGTTTCACTGGTTCAAACCGATAATCTGTCCTAATCGAGATCTGGTACATATGGTCCCAGCATACTGGTAATTTGTTTCTACTGGTACATACCGGTGTACGCTTGATATCGCTAGTATAGGGCTAATACCAATATATACTGCTTTGTATCATTGATGTAAGCTAATTACTGGTAAGGGTCGGTTACCGGCAGACCAAGTATCGGTAGAGGCTACTTCTCATTTGCGATCATCAATCGAGTAAAACTTAAAAATTTTATTTTCGTTTCAAACTTAAGTTCCCAATAAACTTCAGATTTGAAATTCCTTTTTTTGAAAAAAAAAGTAATACTTCAATTGTGAACTTTATAGTCGACTAAAATATTAAAACTCTTTTTATTTTAAATTTCACTTGACTAAAAAGTTCAGAATTGAAATTTCTTGTGTTCAAAATAACTGAAAATGAAGTATTTAAATTTTCAACCTATTGTCGACAAGTATTCATAACGCTCAAATTCAACTTTTTAAATAGAATAGTGTTCGGTTTACGAAGATGTAGAATTCGCATGTGTTTTCTATATATTTTTGTAGAATATACTTATGCCACCTACACCCATAATCATTTCGTAGAATTATTGGTAATAAAGATATTTTGCATATTGTTATTAACTATATAGCCAGTCATGAATATTGATACAAGAATACATATATTCACCAGTAAGAGGTGTCGATGGAAAAAAAATCTTTTTCATAAACAAAAAAAATTGAATCGTCGGCGAAGAGAAGTTTCCAAAGTATTTCAGTAAAATATAAGATGATATTTTATCATTTTTATTTATGCACAATTTTTTTTTCAATCAATACCCTTGCTTGCGAATGTATATGTTTCTTGTGTCAATATTTATGACGGACTGTATAGTTAATAACAATGCGCAAAATATCTTTATTACCAATAATTCTATGAAATAATTATTGATTAATCGAATATATATATATTTAATAGATTAACAGTTTTTCTCAATTCATAATGATTCTAATATAATAATATAATGCATAAGTTAATTCTACAAAAATATATAGAAAACAAGAGCGAACTCTACATATTCCTAAAATAAAAAGAAATGGTATGGAAAACAAGAACGAACGCTACAAATTTCAACTATTCAAACCGAAAGTGAAATTATAATTATTATTGAAATATTCAAGTTAAAAAAGCACGATCGTAAACGACCGTATACAAAAAAATACGACGAATTATGATGGTCGTATACGATGCAATACGACGCTATATGATAGTCGTAAATGACCGTTCAAGACGACGATCATATATTCGTCGTGTACAACTCTAAGTAACTTTCCTTCCATAAAACAATGTTTTTGAATAATTATGAGTTACAAGCGCATGATAAACAGTAAATATGTTTTTTTACTAGAAACAATTTTCTTCTGGACGATCCTCTCGATCTCAAATGAACAGTGAATGTTATTTTAAACTAAACAATCTATTTTTCTTTTTTTAAAAATTTATATCAACAGCAACATGAACAGTAAGTATTAATTTATTGAAATAAATTTTCTTTTTTATTCTTAAATTTCTTCTAACAATCAATCGAGCGGTATGTTAGAATTTTTAAAAATAATTTTGTATTTTTATTTTTAGGTTTATTATAACGAAAAATAGAACAGTAAGTGCTTTTTTATTTGAATAGATTTTATTTTGTATTTTCAGAATATTCATAACAATGAATGGAATAGTAAGTATTTATTTATTTATGTATATTTTTTTTTCAATTTCTAGATTTTTCAAAACGATATACCGAACAGTAAGTATTTTTTTATTTAAATAAATTTTCTTTTTTTATTTTTAGACTATGGACAGCGACAAATGGAACAATAAGTACTTTTTATTTTAGTAAATTTTATTTCTTATTTTCAGAATATTCATAACAATGAATGGAACACTAAATATTTATTTATTTATGTATATTTTTTTTTCAATTTCTAGATTTTCCAAAACAATATACCGAACAGTAAGTAGCTTATATTTTAATAAATTTTTTTTTAGATTATTTATGCTAATAAATGAAATAATAAGTATTTTTTATGTATGTAAATAAATTTTTATTTATTTTTAGATTGCTTATGACGAGGAATCGAGGATAAGTTTTAAATTTGTAGAAAAGAGGATGTCCAGTTCGGTTAGAAACCTCAATTCGTTTTTTCCTGCAGATTCTATAAGACACCGAAGCTGCAGGAAAAAAGGAATTGGGAGTTTCAGCGAGACTGGCATCCTATTTTAGTTTTTATATTATTTTGGAGGAGGGGTATAGTGAAGTAATACGAATAGCTAACATGAAGTATGATGAAAAACGACATTGTATACGACCGTGTATGATCGTTTATGTTGGTCGTATTCAGATCGTATTTCGTCGTATACGATTGTTTCCGACTGTCATAACGATCATCTTGCGTATACGTATCACTAATTTATTTTAAATAAAAGAAAGAAGATTTTTTAATTTTTAATTGACTTTCAAGAAATGATTGGGATCATCGAATTAATTTCGTAAGTTGAAATAAATTTTTCAATAATTTAAAGAATGAAAATTTAGGACTTTGCATTGCTTCCATTTGAATAATTTAGTTTGACGAATGAAGTAATTTCGATTTTATGTTCACAAATGAGAGGATACGCGCTTAACATGTGAGTATGAAAGATAACAGACATAAACCAACAAATGATTCATTAATAATTTTCGAAATAGTTAATACGAAAACTTTTGGTTCTCATCCGATATAATGCCAGATCACTTCGCTTGGTATTAGCTACCTCGACAGATAGGGAAACATAATTCTTTAAAATGCAATTAGTTATACAAAAAACGAACTTATCTTAACCTCGAGCACCTAGGTAATATCTCTTGCGTTATTTTTGGATGAATTATTATTTGAGAAAATATTCATTTTATTTGAAAATAAATTGAAATAAATAGAGTAGAGGATGACTGGTAATTTGCTGTCTATTTTACAAAATAGAAAATGAAAATAGGAACGTTGCTCGACCTGGAAGATGTCCTGTTCTACCGCACATGACACAAGACAGGACAAGACAGAAGAAATTGTTCTGTGCTCATTTCTGTTTCACACTATTCAGCGTCATCTATTGCTAGCATCACCTGGTTATATAAAATAATCAATCCAATGATTATTTTTCTTATTCTGTTCTGCTTTCTTTTATAAATTGGTGAGTTATATCGGAGACTCTACTGCCCATAAAATGGCAATGAAGCATGTCAAGCATGTTATTTTTCATCTACTTAGAGAAAATTTTCATGAAGTGAATGCCGGAACTTTGTTTCGCGCATTATCAATGAACATTGTCCATTCCTGAAATCCATCTAGTAAATAATGGCATTTTTTATTGTCAGAAAGCAGCTGCTCTGGCATTCAAACTTCTACAACCCCAGTATGCTAGTCAAATCACTTCTTGCATTAGTCCAGGAGCAATGTTGGACAGTGCGAAAAAAAGTAACGATTCAAGTTGTATACATGTGCTGAAAAACACAACAGGTATTACTCTTCTTATTTCCTTCGATCAAGCAGCCAAAGTATCAATCGCTCAGCAAATTTGCTAAAAACTGGATTTTTCAGTGACATCATGCAGACATACATAACATTCGAAATATATCAAAAGTAGTTGAGGTGACTGATAGAACAAGTAACGCTCATCGACATCGAAGGTCGATTCACTGGGCCCTAAATTGACGGAATGATGACAAGCAGATGGTTTTATTTTCCTGGTCATTTGTGCCATGTAAATGGTAATTTCTACCATAAAAATGGTTGTTTGTGCCACAGAAATGGTCATTTGTACCATAGAAATGATCATTTGTGCCGAGTCCGTGTTACAGATAGACAGATAGACAGACAAACAAACAGACACAGGTGAATTATGGTCTCTAGACCTTAGCCTTTCAGTCTAGGGAATACTTTACACTAATGCTAATCGAGTCTTACGTCAATGCGTATTTAAGCTACTGGTATCTATGTCATAAGAAACGCAGAAATAAAGGACTTTCTGCAAATATGTATAACATTTTTCTAGTTAAGCAAATCCATCCTCTTTCTGAATCTAAACGTAGCTTGAAATATCCTTTGATTGGTGAGAACATTTCGGGAACTGAAACTCAGTTTTTCAAGCTGAACAAATATGAAAAACAAAAAAATTTTGAGACCAATTTTTTCAGAGACATTACAGAGTTTTCTTTCTTTCTCCCACGCACTATAACTGATAGAACTGAAAATTCTTTGAGATATCTACGAGCAAATAAGTGCGCATGTTTTCCGTTTCATTCAAGAATATTATAAATTTATCTCAATGATTTTCGATGTTCTAAACGTCGATCCAATAATCTTGGCTTGTTATTCTATTAATTTCTCGAGCATATCTGACGAAAATGAATTTTTTAAGAAAGCTTCTGTTCGGTATATAGAGCGATCGGCGAAAAAAGCTTTAGTATGTATTTATCAATGTATTTTTGCTTTTTTAAAATTCAAAATAAAATTTCTTATACTGTTAGACGAGAAGTTTAAGTCAACGTCTTTCGATGCTCATTTATTTGTAGATAGATTTTCGGCCATTACTCCTTTAGACCAAATCAATACATAATAGAATAAAAACATAAAGCATTTGTGCAATACGAACTATTCAGAAACGGAATGGACGCAGACACACTTCGTCTTCAATCTCTTGGATACAAACAAGAACTGAGTCGAAATTTCAATCGCCTGACGAACTATGGTGTAGCTCTTTCGGTCGTGAGTGTTTCATCAGGTCTTTCGTCTTTATTTGCGTATGGAATGGTAACTGGTGGGCCTGTTGTCATGGTCTGGGCATGGATCTTTGTTGCCATTCTTACTCTTTGTGTTACTTTGAGTATGGCCGAAATATGTTCATCCTATCCGACATCTGGTGGTCTTTATTATTGGTCTGGCATTCTAGTGCCAAAAAAGTACAAACCACTTGCTAGTTGGTTTACTGGATGGTTTAATCTGATTGGACAATTTGCGGTTACAGCTGCCATCGATTTTGGACTTGCATTGCTTGTAGCAAGTGTTATCTCTGTTGGTCTTAACTTGCAATGGTCGCCTCGTCCATTTCACATAGTTCTCATTAATTTGGGTATAGTAATCACTCATGGACTATGCAATTCCATGGGACCTCGTTTACTTTCATGGCTGACAAACGTATCAGTATGGTGGCAGTTGTTGGCACCCATTATTGTCTCTCTTGCTCTACTCATCGGCATGAAACCTGGTCATCAAACAGCTTCGTTTGTCTTCACTAAATTCGAAAACTATACTAATTGGTCAAATACAGTAAGTTTATCCGATTAACTAACTATTTTTAGTTTATATTTTCATTTCTCAGGGCTATGTCGTTTTAATCGGTCTCCTACAAGCTCAATACTGTCTTTCTGGCTATGATGCCGCAGCACATATGACCGAAGAGACCAAGAAAGCTGATGTAGCTGGATCGTGGGGTATGATTGGTGCTGTTGTCGTTTCAGCTGTCAGTGGCTGGCTTTTTCTCGTTGCATTCTTCTTTGGAATTCATGATTACGAAGCTACAGTAAATTCAGTCACTGGATTTCCTATGACACAAATTCTGCTCGATAATTTTAGCAAAGAATTAACCATATTTTTCATGTGTCTTATTCTTGTGGCCTGTTGGTTCTGTGGTCTTGCATCAGTCACAGCTAATTCTAGGATGATCTATGCATTCAGTCGAGATCATGCAATGGTGAGTTATATCTTGATCGACATTTGATCGTGATTAGGAGTATTCAGCAAATGATTCAGTTTTCTGGACAATATAGAGATTTCAGTTGATTTCCTAGGAAATATCCTGTACATCTGAGCGGTATCTTTTTTTTCAAATTAGACTTTCAATCATACTCAATGAATCATATATTTTGATATTATAAGTGTACAAAGACTTTGCAGAATGTCGTATTCGTCCATATGGCAACATGAACTTTTGAAAGAAATAGTTTTTCGATGAAGTCCTTATTTTTGAAAAGTTGAGGCTCTTCGTAGAGGGATGAAAATTTCTACAGACTTTTTAACTATTGATCAGACAAGTTACCTGTCAAGAAAAGACTCGAACCCCGGTCGAATCTAAAAAAATAGAGGAAGCTCAAAAATAGTGACGAATCTCGATTTTTAAGTTTTATTCCTGTATCTTCGGTGGTCCTCATTATGCATTGATTAACTGAACTTAATTTTGACGCTCGGCAAACTGATACTCAACCGGAAAGAAAAGAAAAAAATCGTTTGTATGATGATTTGAAAACTCAACTACTTTGTGAGAAAGTTTCGTAGAGCGCATTAATATTTTGCATGTAGAGATAGAAAATAATCGTTATTAATTGAAAGGCACGTATTGTTCGTTGCTAGTTTTAGTGGATAATCATTCAATGCTATTTTTGTTTCGTTGAGTAGCCTGGCTCTCGTTGGTGGCACAAAGTTCATCCTCGTCTTAGTACTCCTCTTTATGCTGTTTGGTTATCATGTTTTATTGCATTTATTCTTTGTCTTCCTTATCTGGGAAATTCCACAGCTTACTCTGCAATCACAAGTCTTTCCACAATCTGCTTATACATCTCATACATTCTACCTATTATATGCAAAACTATCTTCTCTCGTTTGTTTGTGCGTGGGCCATTTCATCTTGGTTGTTTTTCAAAACCGATTAATATTATAGCTATTATCTGGGTATGCTTGATTACTGTTCTTTTTGTTCTTCCACCCGTATATCCAGTCAAGCCAACCACTATGAATTATGCATCAGTAGGCATTGGAGCCGTTATTATTTTTAGTGGACTCGGCTATGTACTATCGGCAAGACATTGGTTTCAAGGACCGACCACCAATCTAGATATCGATGAAAAAGATATCGCTGAAAAACAGACAGAAATGATCATCATCCGGTTTTAGTGTTCTTTCTCACACTGTGAAAAATGCAGATGTATCACTGAACTTAAAAAAGCTTTAGCAAAGGATTTAACAAACTGCTTAATTAGGACAACTTCTTATTGGGAGCACACAGAAAGAATCGTCCTTCGAAACCTATTTTGACTTTGATAGGCGTAACAATTGCTTTTGCATAAAAATTTCAAAATGTTTAAAGTTTCATAGAATGTCTCGAGGTTGCATGCAAAACCTTCGAAACGTTCTACTAAACTTCGAAGATTTAGAAATTTTTATACAAAACCTAAATAAAGTTTTGAAGAGGAATCTTCCATGCGACCGCACGAAGAATTTTTCTGATTTGGCAGCTTGCTAAACCTCTCCTAAGTCCGATAATACATCTTCAATTTTTTTAATACAAGTGGAATGATAATCTAACTACTGCTAACCTATTCGCTACAACATTGTCTTTTCTGCTGTGTACACTGTCACGATCGTTTTATGGAGACTAAAAATGTTTATCGAAAAACGTCAAACAGTAATTAAACGAATAAAATTGGTTGTTGATCTCAAATGACGAAGACTTCTCAATTATGACGCTCTTTTTGCCACCCGATTTATACTAGTGAGGTTAGACAGACACTAAAATGATTCTTCCTCATTCGTTATCATTCTCCAGTTATGAACATTTTACTAGATTTCTGATCTCTGACAGCATATATACGAAAGAAATTGAACTTCTGAATTTCGACCTAATATTTGAGGGTGAGAATAGCTGGGTGAGAGTGAGTGTCACGGTGAGGAGTACTTTTCCATCCTCATCCACACTCATCCTCAAGATAGTCGAAGAGCCACAACACTACAAAGACTACATTTTTAACTTGAATTTTTCCGTAATTGTGGACATTTTATTGTGAGTTTTTATCCGATTTTTTGATAAAATTAAGTAAAATCTTCTCTTTTTCCGTTACATTTCTATGAAGTTTTGTTTTGTCAAGCAATCCCAAAGTTGCATTTTTTTTTGAAAAAAAATCAATAGAAACTCCTAAAAATGCATAGTCATCATCTATTTTCAAGAGAGATAAGCAACCTTCTGATATTTTTCCTCAGATATTTCCCTACTTCTTAGGTTGTACGAATTAAAACACTAGAAAAGTATGATAAAAAAAATACATTTTTTGTGAAAACAATCATTTTGTTCGCTCTTATTAGTCTAAAAATGACGTCTATCGACAGCAAAGAAGTATATAGCTTGATAGAGTAGTAGAAGAGCTTGCTTTTAAGACCTTTCGATAATATATTGATGTCTAAAATAATGCAACTTTCGCACTTATTCAAACTATATGACAAAGTACAAAAAATGATTATTTTTTCCTTAGCTCAACTAGGTCTATTATCCTTGAGGCGCCCCATGATTCAGTAAGAGATGATCAAATCAAGTTGATATCTTGGATTTTATAATAACGTCGTGAGAGATTTGTTTTGAGATATTCAAATCAAAATTCAAAAGTTTTCTTCAGGCAATTCCACAAATATGGCGTAGTTTTCTTCAGGCAATTCCACAAATATGGCGTAGTTTTCTAGCGAGTCTTCTCTTAAATTAGCTTGTTTTTATGCACTTATCTAAAACACAACCAAAAAACTTCATAGAACTTGGAAAATCAATCGTAAAAAACCATTAACAAAAATGTATTAAAAATCATTTTTTCATATTAATGAAATAGTAGTCTTCATGTTTCTTTTAGATTCATTGTTAATTCGTTTATTTTTGTTTAATTCACCCTCGCCCACTCTGAGAATCAGAAAAGAAACTCGAATTAACCGCATCAAGAAGATCAATGAACTTGATTACTTGATAAACCTCATTTGGATTTGTAAGTCAATACTGGATAAACATCAAAATGATGTGAAGCTTTGAATTGAATGAAAATCTTTGACCAATCGAATGAACAACTAGATTAATAAATATTCATGATCTAAAGAACGACAAAATGATGTGACGAACCTCGATGAGCATTTTATGGAACATTGATGATTCGACTATATTGACATGCGTTTTGTTTTCTTCAAAAGATGATTTGTCATAAGAAAATGATCAAGATAATGCTTGAGGAACTGAATGAAGTCCATTTGTAGTCAAGTTGAGGAAATCAAAAACAGAATTCGAAAATGCTAAATGATATTTCATCAATTGAATCATTTTCTTCTCACACTCTGTTTTTGGCCAACTTTATTAAAGCTCAGATTGTTCAGAAAACTTTAAAAAAAAGCAAAAAATTTATAAAATAGATTTTTCAAGAATTACATAAGTCAATTTATTATATCGTTGAAATGAAAACTCATTTTTTGAACGAAATGATAATAGAAGATTATCGAAAAATCGAAATGTATACTTGTCTTGAGTAATAATTTGGATAACGACGATGTTCATCTCAGCCACCGGTGAAATTGTCGATAATAGTACAAGGAACATGATTTTATTAATAATAAAAATATTGAAAAAATTCAAATATGATTTATGTCGTCCTTCCCAGCAAATACGACGCAGTTACGGGGTAACTGCAATCGCACTGTGACCCATAATTGCGAAAAATTGCGACGCGCTTGCCGGTAACTGCGTCACAGTTTGACCATAATTGAACACAAGAGAAATAAGTATAATATCTGTTTCCAAAAATGTGAATAACAGCTGTGATGAAGTGCATTATACTATTGTTCGGTGATTTCCTCTAAGAAAAAGGTACGCTATGAAAAGCATTTGCCTTTTTTAGTAAAATCATTGTCAATATGATCGATCAGTATAAAAAGCAATGCTAAATATTCGTTGTTGTCGATATACTTAATTTGTTGTCCATTCTGTTTTGTCCGAATAGAATGTTCTTCAATTCGAATAACATGTTTATATCATTATTTTGTTGATATCTTCAAGGATTCATTCGTTTTTTCTGTCTATCCATCGACGAGTATCTACCATCATCGAAGATAGTCGCATTCCTTAGAAAATCTTCAATGTTACTTATCATTTCGATAAAGTTGACAAGGATTCATTTTTTTTCCTGAAAAATGCCGTAAGAAATGTGATGATCTTCTATTCCGATTCATTTGTTCTTCAGTGTATTATCAGATCTGATCTCAATCTGATTATATTGACAATAAATAGTTTAAAATTGAAATAGAAAAAGTTATTGAATGAAATTATTTGACAAATGAATATTTGAGATGTCCAATATGAATGATAAATTGATGAAGAGCGTCATCTCATTAAAAAAACAAGATCAATTGGTTCAAGATGATTCAGATAAAATTTAATTAATTGTTTGATAAAGAAAGAGATTTCTGAAAAGAACGGTGAAGAATGGATAATGAATTCAATTTCGAAAATGTTTTTTGATCGATCAATGAATACAGAAAATGAAGATCGTTTATAAAGCGATATTTTATTCATAGGTTTATTCGTTTTCAGAATAAGTATTTTATAAACGGCATTTATGACTAAATCAAGTTCATTTTTGTAGAATTTTATAAAAAAAATTAACTTATCCTTTTACTTAAAACCAAAATAACGTTTTTTTAAAACAATTCAATAGGAGAAAACATCGAATACAGTAAAAATGAAACAGTGGTTTTTCTATGGTAAGTATTCAGATAGAGAATGTTTGTTGAGCAAATATAGATTGTTATCAACTATTTTCCAAATAAATCTTCAAACACATCTAACGCAGAATTTCAATAGTAAATACGAGACCTGTTCAGTAGCTACTTAAAACTTGAAAGAAACCTTAGAAATACGAAAATAATTTCTGTAAGAACATAAATCTCATAAGCTGAATAATATAAAACAGTTTATTATTTTTTTTCTGAAATTTTTATAGAAGAAATAATGTTACAAAACTTTTACTACATCCACTAATCTTAATCCATATATCTTTCAAATTTAGACTTTAAAGAAAAAATTTAACTAACTAATTTCCATGGATCAACAAATCTTTGATGAGTGTCACCAAAATGATCGGTTTTTTTTCAATAATCTATATTAACCATCATTTGAAGATTTTATACGATAAGATCGATTTTGTTTTATTGATGGATATTATCACAAAAATTGTTAAAGCGTTTATGTGAAATTCCGACAAATTTTCTATGTCTTAGGAAAAATATTAGTCTCTAATTAGTCTCATATGTGAATAAATATCCAACGACAGTTTCTTTATGAAAAACACTATCTGTTATATAAAGTAAGAGTACTAATGGTTATGTTTCAACGCCCATTCAAGCAAAGACATGACAAAATCTGGCTAGTCAAAGAAATATCAATGGCTGCAAACATACTAGAGACATAAAACAGTTTTAAATCAGTATCCTTCCTCACAATAACGATCGTAAATCGTCGTATTTTGACATATTACATGGCTATGCATTATGATCGTATTTCTCCGTATTGTATACAGATTTCGTACATTCCGTCTTGGGCAGTTAATCCACTAATTAAAATTGATCATAGTTTTTATACTGCGGTGAAAATATAAGAATACAGTGTAGTTTCAAACAATGATATAGTTGTATTAATATTTATTTACCAAGAGATGATTTAGAAATCCATAATCTTTACACAGTTTAATGAATCTAGTAAGTATACTATTTGAAAATACTCAATACATTCGAGCAATATCATTTCTATTCATCTGTCTATTTATTTATACATGTTTCATTGTTCAGTTCAATTGAGTGGTAATTCGATTGATGCATAAAAAATTAAACTGTCTGGAAAGGATGGTTGAGGTATGTTTCAAATATTACACTAATCATTTTGCTTGATGCAGTTTTAATTCGTCTAGTCTGTTTGAAGCCAAATCCTTCTAATTCACTATTTGTAGATTGTTAGTTAGGGGATAAATAACATCAAGTCAATGGCACTATAATGAGTTGCATGCACCAACGATCAATAATTATCACTGTTTTAGTATATTTCTTTTTTAATTATTTATTCATTTCTATAAATCGATAGAATCTGTTTCAAGAACAAAGCATACTGCAGTATGATCAAGAAAAAAAAACTTTCAAGAAATTTTAAAAAAAGTGTTTTCAATCGTTGCATAAAATGATTGAAATCCAAGTAACATGCTTTTTGTTTTTCTGAGTATAGTAAACATTAATATTCACTAATGACGTTAATAATGGTTGATTGTTTATTTATTTTTATACACAATAACAATTATTACTTCGGTTTTTTTTTCTTGTTGTTTTTGCACACAGAAATGCATTGACACAAGGAGTATAGACTTGTTTTCTTTTTTCGCTGTTCTATACAATATGTAACCGACTGAAAGAAAGAAAGAGTCTCATTTCTTGTTTTTTTTCTCCTGTTTTTTTTTCTCTTGTTTTTTTTCTCGTGTTACAACCTTTATCTCTGTATTCCTCCGAGTTTACATTATAGGCTAAAGTACGTGTCATCAAAATGCAATACGAACAAGGAAGCGAAAAAGTGAATATAGTAGGTGCTCATAACACACTTATTGCTAAACCATTGCCAATGAATCAAGATCCTGAAGTACAACGAACTCGCAGAATCTTTCTGATCGTACTTGGCGTGTGTCTTGTAAGTTTGTAATTTTCTTATAATTATAACTCAACAATAATGATGAAAAATATAGTTTTTTTTTTCTTTTATTTGAAATCTATATAAATTAGAGAATGTAGGTAACATGATGAACGAGAAAAAAAAACAAATTTTTATATTATAATATGGAAATAAATCAATCGCATATAGAGTTTTATAATATTTTGAGATTATTTTTCTTGAAATATTCAAATAGACAGATTGAACTATTTCCGACCGATTTGTTTTTTAACAAATTATCTTTTGCTTGAGTTTTATAATAAAAAAAAAACGTTGAACATATTTATTTATAAAAAGAAGACATATATTAATCATCTTGTTTCAAAATTAAAAAACAAAAAAAAACTGAGAAGAAAATCTTTTTTTGAAGTATTCTTGAACTGAGATCTAACATAATTTGAGATAACAGAAGAAATTTACTCAAATTAATGAAAAATGATCTCCATGTGCTAAAATAAACATGAATATTAATTCGTTTCGTACTATTCTAAAGATATATATCGATATATATATATTTGAAGAATCTGTTTTACATTGATATTATATATTAATCTTTCAGGCTCTCTGTCTAATGAATGCGATTAATGCAATTTTCGGACACAATTCTCAGCATCATATAAAACAGACTCAACGTGGTGTGCAAGTTGGTCAAAGTCTTATTTCAATAGCTTTTTACACCTTTGGAATAATCGCCACTTATCGATACTCTCAAATAGGTTTACGAGTGGTAAGAATTATTTCTTATTTCATTTTATAAATATACAAGCCGTATAAAAATCTTTGAAATAAATACATTTTGTTTTAAGTTTAAAAACAAATTTTATTTGATTTTAATAACATTTATAGCAAAGCTTTTATCTACTTAACCTTATTAATGAAAGAATCGTATATTATCTAATCATATAAGTTATTTTCTTGACCGTATCTAAAAAATCTCTTTCGTAAACATGCCAAAATGAAGGACCACACTTGGATTAAATTTCAGTTTTATTAGAAATTAAATATTTAGAAGTATCGCAGTTCAATCATTCGAACAAAAAGATAACTTTTCTAGTTAATTTTAAGTATAATTGTATTTTATTGAGGTTATTCGGTGTGTTCCATTAAAAGATCGATATTCTTCTAAAATTGAATAAGATAACTAACTGATGTACTTCAAATCAATTACATTGAGATGAAAATCATTATTCAAGAAGTTGCAATGCTATTTAAAAAATTGTCTGAAATTTTATAAAGAAATAAAATGGATTAATCAGTATACATCTCATTCGAAATAAGATATAATGGACACTCAGTTGATTAATAAATTTCTCTTACGGCACGTTTTTATCAACGTTCATATTTTTGCTACCTAAATAAGTTTAAAATAAAAATTATTTGCACACATATATATTATAATACAAAGTCAAATTGGAATTATTTTTGACAAAAAAATTTTATGCAAATAATCTTTGTTATTTTCCGAAGTCGAAAAATATCCACAACATTGATCGATTTCAAGATGATAGAATCATGATTACAAAAACAAATGATTTTTAATAGTTTGTCTGTTTCAAGAACTTATAAATATGTACGTAGATTTTTGAGAATTCCTCAAAAATAACATGTTAGATTAATACTCTTTCAATAAAATGTCCACATTAAAACTGATATTTTCATTTTCTATCTTTAGTTCGCTTGGCTAGGCATAATTTCACTTATCATTCTTGGTATTGCCACGGCAGTTTTCTTAATTTTTGGTATTACAGCTATAACTGCTGGAAGTGTGACTGACGATAATATGAGCAAGTCTCTTATGATTGGTACGTCTTTCGTTTTCTTCGTCCTTGCTAGTGTTGTAATTGTTACTTTTATTCTTACAGTAAGTAGTTTATCTGGTTCATTTCTATTGATGGAATACTTTTTTTTTTTACTTCGCAGATTGTCATTGTAAACCATGCTTTCAAATTGGCAAAACTTATTAATGACAAACAAACTCTAGTCATTCAACAGATCTAACTTTTCGTTTACTCAATAATTTAATCATATTAGCTTGTATTCATATTTTTATTTACTATTTCTTTCTCGCCTAGAAATTCAAAAAAAAATTTTTTTTTAATCTTGTCTTTATCGATAACTTGCTAAGTAGAGCAATTATTTATATTATCAAATAATATAACATGGGAAATATGTTTCTCTTACGCTTACTAAATAGAAGAAATATAGCTGAAACTGTTATCGTATTTTATTGACACAATGAGTATAACTTCTGAGATGAAGGTACTAAACAGATCGATTCACTGTGATAATAAACAGCTATAAGACCATTGTATAACGATATTTTCTTTCCTTATTTTCAGGCTGTCTGTTTATTATAGTGGTTTATATTGTCGTCATGAAGTAGAATAGCACTGCTGTCGCTCTAGATAACGATATTTATTAGATTATCTTATATTCTTAGTTGTCTATCTCAAGTATATCACACGCTTGTATAACAGAAAGATAAACACAAGAATAAATAGTACAGAAAGAAAAAAAATGACAACTATGGGAGGAAAAAACGAAGTGACCCCATTCGCACTAATGTGTACTTTAACGGACTTATCTAGTTTATTGTTTCGGTCGAAAATGATTAAAAAAATTCCATACTCTCCTGATCCATTTAGACTTACGTCCTTTTCAGTACTATCAAAACATAAAATAAACATAGGTTTTACTGTGTACATAGAAACGAGTATGTGTCGCAACTCTTTGGAAGGCACTACGCGCCCCCACGTCGCGACGCAAATATAAAAGGTCAGTTACATAGACAATTTTTAAAAAATTTTTGAGTAATTAAATTCAACATTCAAACTTTACATGTGTGATAGACTTCGATGTTTTGAATGAACATATGAACAAGGATGTACAGCAAAGAAAGTGCCAAGACTACAGTATGATTTTATTTGATATTTAGTTGTACTTTAGATTTTCCTCTGAAAAGATTTATTATTTTTATCAACGTTTCTCGAAGAAATCATAAAGTGGATTATATGACATTAAAAATACTCGGGCACTTCCATGAGAAGTATACCATAAAAAACACAAAGATCTCAAAAAATGTTTTAAGGTATCAGAATTTGTAGAGCTTTTTCGCTAATCATTTTGATAAAAAAAAATGTCTCTTTTCATCAAAAAATAACAGCGCTAGAGTCAAAATACTGAAAAATGAAAAAAATCGCATCGGTTACTTGTTTTTTTCAGTATTTTGACCCTATCACCATTATTTGTCAATGAAGTACGGCAAAATTTTATATCAAAATGATCAGCAAAGAAAGCTCTACAAGATCTGATACATCAAAACATTTTCTGAAACCTTTGCGTTTATATGACTGGCTATCTATGACTATCTATGTTCAAAAAGTCGATCACCATAACTCAAAGTGGCTATATTTCTGCACAATAGGACTTAGCGGATTTTGTAGAGCGGAGTCTACTCTACAAAACTCTATACATGGCAATTGAAACATGTCGACAAAATTGTGCGTAAAATTCGACAAAACACTAAGGACTATGATTATGCCGGAAAACGCAGATCATTTATGCATATTGCTTTGAAATTTCATTTGTTTGAGCTGAAAATTGTAGTACGGTGACATTTGAGCAATGGAAGTCGAACGATGAAGTCGGAGAAGATTTCTAAGTCTATTATGACCCAGTTGAGAGTATCTGAATAGTGATTTCGATGAAAAATTTTTCTAACATGTTATTTCTGCAATGGCGAGAATAATTTATACCTCTAGTTGAAAAATTTAATCATTTTTGAAAGATTTATTATGTCTACTGGATTTTGCTTAAAAAATTTTTGTTTTATAAGGTAACATTTTAGATATTTCAGTTCCAAAAAGTGTGAATATCGTTAAACTGTAGGTTTGACAGGAATAGCTGTGTTCGACGACCAGACTTTGGCTTATCGACTAAAGAGGCAATAATATTGTTCCATCGAACTGTCAACTTGCTTTGTATTTTAGTGTACGAAACCGACTTAGATGAATGCAGAAAAGCTGGCTTGTAACACTGAACTTCGACAATTTGATGAACCTTATCAATTGCGCAAATTTGTGCGAGATATTATTTCTCCGGCAGTACTGGGGAACAGCAAGAATACCTTTTTCTCATCGAAGCAATATAGCTTGTCGAGCATCATTTTCGGTGCAATAGAACCGTTTTCAGAGCTTGATACAACCCCACCTAAATGGTACAATTGTCATCAGACGGATTCGCTCAGCGTCGCTACTCTGTTTATAACGCTGCTTCACACCGTCCAGCAATTTATTTGATTCATCAATTTCAATGGCATGAGGATTTGGGTCGTGAGATTCAATATGAGTGTCTTCCGGAATGTCGCATAGACGATTGAGATATCGACATACATCGTCGACTTGTTCTCGAATGAACTTGTTTCGATGACTGTTTAAAAAAATAGAAGAATTGATAGGCAAACTACGAGAAAATACTTACTCATCACTTATTTTATTCATTTTCAGCAGCTGAAAGATAGCATTCAATTCTTCTCGTGCTTTCTGTCGAGTGAACGATCACTCTTCAGAAGATGGAGGATCAGCGAGATTTTCAAATACATCGCTTGCGCTGCTTGTACTCATTCGATCTTCATTATAAACGTCCATCTCTTGGGAATCGAATGGCTCATTTGACAAAACTAACAGAAAATTGAAACACTGTTTGCACAGTTTGTCACCAGCTACTAGCTTTTTTGACAACCAAAGTGTGTTAGAAGATATATGTTCGTTGATCAAATCAGCTTGGGCCACGTTAATAGTCATTCGACCCTTAGGATGCGATGGATCACATCCTGATCGAGTATCTTTAGTATGCACAGGACGAACACACCAGATCTTCTTTTTGTACGGCATATTTTTTGACTTTTTGAAACTGATTGATGTACCATACAAAATGACTTTTGAAAATAGTAGCTGAAAGATCCACTTTATTTTGATGTGCATATGTTTATTCGTAAATTCGAAATGTTGCGGACAAACAGTAAACTGAGTTTCACTACTCTCTGCAGACAGATAACAGTACCTGTTTATATAACGTGCTAAATGGAAGATACAATGGAATATACCATATGGTTTTCACATTATTTTGGAGCACATGAAATATACATACCAAAAAGAAAAGAAGAAACCAAGAGAGAAACAAGTAGAAAAAAACCTGACAAAAGGGAAGAAACATATATGTAAGGAAAAAAAAAGAATGAATCTACATAGTTAATACCGCTAGTCATGCGTCTTATATGCCATATCATACAAACATGTCATGACCATAACCATAAGATGAATCATATATACATATAATCAGTCACTGTTTAACAGATCAGAGTTATAGTCGGTTCTCCACTGTAGAATTCTTTTAGATAAATTCAAATCGCACATCGTTGACTCGGCAAAATAACATGTTAGAAAAATTTTTCATCGAAATCACTATTCAGATACTCTCAACTGGGTCATAATAGACTTAGAAATCTTCTTCGACTTCATCATTCGACTTCCATTGCTCAAATATCACCGTACTACAATTTTCAGCTCAAACAAATGAAATTTCAAAGCAATATGCATAAATGATCTTCCTTTTCCGGAATAATCATAGTCCTTAGTGTTTTGTCAAATTTTACGCACAATTTTGTCGAAATGTTTCAATTGCCGTGTATAGAGTTTTGTAGAGTAGACTCCGCTCTACAAAACTCGCTAAGTCCCATTGTGCAGAAATATAGCCATTTTGAGTTATGGTGATCGACTTTATGAACATAGATAGTCATAGATAGCCAGTCATATAAACGCAAATGTTTCAGAAAATGTTTTGATGTATCAGATCTTGTACAGTTTTCTTTGCTGATCATTTTGATATAAAATTTTGCCCTACTTCATTGACAAATAATGGTGATAGGGTCAAAATACTGAAAAAACCAGTAACCGATGCGATTTTTTTCATTTTTTAGTATTTTGACTCTAGCGGCGTTATTTTTTGATGAAAAGAGAAATTTTTTTATCAAAATGATTAGCGAAAAAGCTCTACAAATTCTGATACCTTAAAACATTTTTTGAGATCTTTGTGTTTTTTATGGTATACTTCCCATGGAAGCACCCACTCACAACATCAGTGTCTATGGCGATGATTCTTTATGTTACATATTCCGAAAATATATGAGACTTTCTTTTTGTTAAATTACTAATATCCATGTTTCTGTTCTTTTTTTCATAACAATGCAAGTCAAAGGTTCCTACAGTAAAGAACTCTCTAAAAATCATAAAGAATTTTACCAGATCCGAAAGTAATTCAAAGTTTTGTTGTCTAAAAACTGAATCCTGAATTAAGAAAAACATAAAACATCAATTAAATTTATAAAATAAACATATAATTCGAATCGAAACATGACAAAAGAAAAGAGAGCTAAATAAATTAGGTTTTTTAGTATAAGAGAATTTCCTTCGAAGATGTGTCCTGTGAACTAGAGTGTGGATCTGAGTGTGCGTGTTAGTGTACTTGTAGATCTTCGTTTTTCCCACACTGACACATGAGCAAAGCTCATTTTCGAATTTTGACCTGAAGCTTTGCACAGAGGCAGGTATCAACGATAGTTTATTGTGAAAATTTAAAGTCTTAGAATTTACTTCTATCTTCAAATAAGGGGTGTAGATGTAGGTCCTATCTTCATCGACACCTTTGTTTTAAATGTCAAATATTGATACTTGTTAGAAATACATCAGATTCAACAACAGTTTTCTATCATTTTGTTTCCTTATCATTAATATGCTGTTTAATAATAGAATTCTTTGTTTGTAAAATTTTCACCACCAGTATATTTCGGTGTTTCTCATTCTAATTTACAACTATAAATATCAATATCACTAACAACAAATGGTACAGGTACTCGTGAGACTGTATTTGTTCGTTTTAATGCGACAGATTCACTATCAATTGATTCAGAAAAATCAACAATATTTTTTTTGACATTATACAACATATGTATGCTACCTCTTCTATTAATTGTCTCATATCAACTATAATGTCACTAGCAGGTACACGTTCGAATTGTGTCCATATTTGTCGATTAATATCTTCACCTTCAATAATAGAACTTATAATTTTTGCACAACCATTATTTGTTGCTGGAAGCTATGTTAATGTTCGACCTGTTTAAATTAGCGAATCATATTTTAATTCCTCTGTAACCAAGAAGGGTGTTGGTGTGAGTGTGAGTGTGGCTGGATGTGAGATGCGGGTGTGGGTGAATGTGAGTGTGAGGTGTGGGGATGCGTTCTGAGTGTGAGTATGAGTTTGTTTCTTTTGTTTATCCAAATCCACACCCACACCCACACTCACAATCACCAATATTTAAAAATAAAAATATCTCGTTAAATGACATGCACCTGTATAAACTACTTTATCATTTCTTCAAGAAATATTCATAAGAAATTAAGAACTTTTGTCTGAGAGTAATGCAAAATATGGCTAAATCACAAATAAAAAACATACTTAGGACATGTCTTTTCTATACTTCTAAATCGATACGTCCTTTTCTATATATCATTTTGCTGTACATCCTTTCTACACACTCGACTTTGTCATACTTGTCAAATGTGAAAGTCGAATTCATTTACTCAAGAATTACAAAAAAACAAGATTTGCCCGCGTAACTAACCTTGTATATCTAAGACGTAGCATGGGAGCGCTGCATTTTCGCCGAAAAGCCGCAACCGATATGTCTCTGTGTATGCAGTAAAGTATATCATTATTTGATGTTATGACACTACTCAAAAGTACGTATCGTTTTGAATGTATAGAAAAAGACATAGAGATCTAAATGAACCAGGAAAATTCGAACGTTCTTTTTTTATATCATTTCCGATCAAAATGATAAATCGGATGGAATTCATTGTATCTTTCAAGCAAGTATATTAATTTAAAAGATCCATATTCTATTTCATATGAATATAATTTTTTTTTCTCAAAATTCTTTCTAAATAAATTATTCGAAGGATATATAATTATCTTGCTGTACAACGATCTTAAAAATGAATATTCTTTTTTTATATATTTATTTATCTATTGGTATGAACAATAGTGATACATGTTATTAACATCATATGCATCTTTCTCTTAAAATTATACATAATTACTACTGATAAGATACTTAGTGTTTGTATGCCTTCGGTAATAAATTTTAGTACATGATGGAAATTATTTTGAATGTAAATCTTGTTAATATTTTGTTTTTTCTTAATTGTTATTATTTTCTCAAGTATGATTGAAGAGATGAGTTTTTGTATTTAATTTTAATTCTAATGAAACAAAAATATTTATTGAAGTTTTTATGAATTTTTTTTTCTATTGGTTAAAATAATCATGAAAATCAAATATTCTTGTCCAAATCTCAAAACAATTTTGTTGAATTTTATAAATACCGAAAAACAAAATTTCATAATTCAATATTATTAAAGAGTAAAGTTTGTATCATTGGTATAAGCATTCAATATCATAGGTCTCAAGTAGGAAGCGTTAGTTCCTATTACTCTTAAGTTTCTTACCTAAAAATTATCTGCCAAATTTTCAGTTATTCCTACTTGTAAAAATTATTGAAAGTTATGACCATAAACTTATATATCTATTAGTGATTATCTCTGTACGATTCATATGCAATTACTTACAACTCAATGTTTCTTTTTTAATTTTTCAATCGAGTTTGATATTTTTGACATCGAAAATTTATTTCAACTGGCTCTTAGTTTCTCTTTTCTAGTGAATGACTCACAAAGTATTCTTTTTTTTTCCAATTGATTGTAAGAGAACTGACAGAGAAACACCGTGTGAAGGAAGAAAGAATATAGTATGTTTTTTTCTTTTTTGTCGTTGAGTGCAACACGTTTGGAGCACACATGATTAAATACTGTTCTGTTTGATTCAAGTAAGTATCTAATAAGGCAAATGATAGAAGTAAATGATGATTAGTAAACCTCAAATTCTTCTATATAATGAGATGTAGTTCATGAAATTTTGTAGGTATTATTTATTTGAATAAATCAATATGATTCGAATCAAACGACAACAGAATTTCATGGAATCTGTCGATTTGCAAATAAAACAGTCCCGAAGTAAGTGATTTTGATATTTGACAAATTATTTTTCATTGTTTTCTATTTTTTTTGTTGTATTTAATTTTAGTAAAACTTGAAGAAAACAAGTAAACAAGAATATAAACTTGTAATTAAATTTTCGGTTTTTTTTCTTTTTTAGTTCATCGAAAATCTATCTAGAAAATTTATCAAATGAACTTTTCTATGAAATTTTTGATTATCTTGATAGTTGTGATGTATATAAAGCATTTTCAAATCTCAATATTCGTTTTCAAAATCTTATATTTCATTCATCATTTCCATTGAAAATTAATTTTTGTACAAAATCAAAATCAATAATTGAAGATTATTGTCGACATCTTATCATTCCAAATACACATCGTATTCTTTCATTTGATTTAAGAAGTGAATTAATTATTGATCAATTTGTAAAATGTTGTACTATCAATTCATCATTTAATCGTCTTGAATCAATTATTCTTCATGGATTAACAGATCGACAACTTCTAACAATGCTCTTCTATTTAAATTCTTTACCTTGTCTTTTTTCGTTGACTATTGATATGGAAGAAGATTATTATTATAATCTCGGTGATATTTATCGATTAATTTTTTCTTTATCAAAATTAAAATATAATAAAATGTCATTATTTGGTTATGAAGAATTATTTATTGAAATGCCAATTATTATTAATGAAAGATTTAGTACTATTGAATATTTAATTATTGATTATAGTTGTACAATGAATCAACTCGATTCTTTACTTCGTCATACACCTCGACTTTGCCGTCTGAGATGTGAAAGATTGGTTGAATCTGACGAAAATGTTGAAAAATATCAATCAACAACTTTATCCTATTTGACATACATTTCTATTGGTGAATGTCAAGTTGAATTTGATGACTTTGAAATGTTCTTCAAAGAAATATCGTTTCAATTAGAAGTATTGCATATATCTGTATCTTGGAATATGTCTTATCTTGATGCTAATCGATGGGAACAATTAATGAAAAAATATATGCCATATTTAAAAAATTTTCATTTTACTTATGATCAATATATTGATGATATGTTGAAAACAAATCCTGGTCATGAATTTCTTAATCGATTTACATCATCATTTTGGCTTGAACAAAAATGGTTCTGTGAACTCAAAATTGATCGTAGAGAAATGGTTTTCGTAATTCAACCACAAAGGTACATAGAGAAAAGATTTTTGTAGTAACTAATTGATTTTATTGTTTTTGTTTTTTTCGTTAGAAAAGAATGGTTCAATTTCTATGAATATATGGAAAATGATTATATTTTTAATCAAAAAAAGATTTACAATTGTTTCATTCAAATGACTGTTGAAGATTATATTTTAACCGAACGATTTCGATTAAATATTGACAAATTAAAGCCTGCTTTTATTGCTATTCGATTTACTCATTTGAATATTAATAATAATAACATGTCTATTAGTATGTTAATTGAAATTTTACGTCTATTACCTAATCTTGAATCATTGAAAATATCCTCTTTATCAATGCTTCAATCAGAATTTTTATCTGTTGAAGATACAAAAAAATATCTTTTAGTATCAATTATTAATAAAATTACAAAAGTTAAACTTGATAAAGTTACTGAAAAAACACAAATTCAATTTCTTATTAATCTTTGTCCACGTATGCAATATTTCGAAGTCGATTGTATGTCAAATACAGATCTTAAAAAATTCATGACATTTATTTTAATAAATCAAATGACACATATTCCTAATCTTCGTTTTTTATCTCTTAATGTTCCTAATGCAAATGAAAATATGATAAAAAATATAGCAATGACAATTGAACTAGAAACAATCATTAGTAATTATAAAATTCAACGTATAGGCAACAAATTTTTCTTACATTGGAAATTAATGCAATAGATTATTTATGATAAAAAAAAAATTTCTTTTTTGTTTTACAATTCTAATGTGAATAAAATATTATTGATAACATATTTCATATCATCATGATCTATATTTATAGATTCATGTAAATGTATTGTAAATAAGACAAATGGTTTTCTTTTTCGTTTATAATAATTGCATAAAATAAAAACCTATAGATTAGTATTTGTTGTTTTTGATAATGATTATTATTAGCAACTTGTTTTTTTTTTGTAAATTCATACGTTTGAACAGTTTTCAATACGAGATGAATAATCTTCTTTGTCTGGATTCGTGTTATGATGTTCTCTACCAGTTAGATCTTGGTTACAATCTACATGAAAAATATCATCGGTGCATGAAGAGAGATGTTAGACAATCGCATTGATTCAGTTGTAAACAAACATTTTTAATTGAACATCTAATCCAATAAGAATTATTCAATTGAGCTTGGTTTTTGTTCATCCAAATAATTCATTGTTGTCGTTTAAGAGGTTAACTTCATGCGCTTTTGCATAATTTGTTTTTTTCTCAAAAGTTTTCGTTTCAGATAGATTGCTCGCTTTTTTACTATAGAAAAACCAAAAAAAAGCCGTTATTCTCATAGCTTTTCTATTCATTTTGTATGATACAAATGTTAAGTAATAAATTTACTTAATTGATAATATCTATAACTCAGACAATCAATATTCGGAATTTTTCTAAGAAATGTTCTATTTGTTTTTATGGTAGAGAATGTTTTGATAAGTCAAAATTATTCACAATCTTTATTATAAAATATAATCTCATTCTTTTTTAACAAATATTTCAGTGTAGAAATAAATATACTATCCTAAGGACATAGACATGCTCTATTATTTTGTCCTTCAGTCGAAAACACAAATAACTTATATAAAGCACTATGTTGTGTTGAAAGAAAAAATAGAAAAGGACACAAGAAGACGTCCATGAAACAATTGTGACTCTTGAAGGTAACTATACTCCGTGATTAAGGTAGTCAATAAAAAAACGATGATTCATACCATCGTTTATGAAATCCATAGTCATGACTTTTTTTTAAGGTGCATTAACCTTCTACATATATATAGAAAAAATAATAATTATTGTTGTTAACACCCATGCAATTACAAATCTATATGTTTACCAATACAATCCAAAACATGGATATAACTAATAAGCAGACTTGATATGATACATTTAAATGAGACATAGTTATGTTTAGAAATTAGTATAGAATTTCAAGTATATGATGATAATGCAATAATGAACATTTTTATTTATTTCAACAAATGATTCTAGAATTTTCTCGATTTTATTTAGTTCTATATACTTGAAACTAAATATTACTGATTATATTTTGGCTTTTACATCTATTGATGGCGGTAAACGACTTGAGAACGGTTACTGTGAGAATAATCATTTATGATGCATCACAAAGTTGATTCAAATGAAAACATAAAACAGACATTTTTATGAGAGACGCAAAACTACCACATTCAGCAACTGTGGTGGATATCGAAAAAAAAAAAGTAAATGAATCCATTATAAACCTACAAGATGTATTAAATTACAAATGAAAAAAATCAACATATGGATTTGTCAGATAAAATGGTGTTAAAAGATGCTATTTAAATAGATTTTTGGATCAACAATAGTTGATACCTACGTGTTTCATATACAAGAAAACCGTATGCAACAAAATATCAACAGAGGTAAGTACCCATGTGATAACTACCGCTGGTATACTGATATTTTGTTTTTTTGAAAGTCTTGTATCATGATATATTGCATCAAAACAGGTGAATATTTTAAAGTCTGTTAAAACTGACAGAATCGAGTCGTTGTCGATGTGTCTGAGCCACACAGCCCAATCCGGTCTCATTTATGAGATAAATTATTAGTATACATGGCGCTGCAAAAATATTTATCAGTAAAATACATTCTGAAACTATTTTTTCTCAATTAATTTGAATTTGGGTAGAAAACATTCTCTACAATCGTTTATAGCTAGAATCGAAAGTCGTATAAGCACTACCATCGGTTATTATGAGTACTGTAGTATCCTGACGGTAGTGCAAGCAAACATACAATATAGTTATGACAACAGCAAAGAACATTAAAATTTTCTGTTCTATTTGCAACAAATTATTTTATCTTGTTCGTTTTAATGAGAAATATCACATCATTCAAATAGTGAGGCAAACAATGGTATAGTCAAAACGGATGAGAGGAAGGGTTTGATTGTTTTTTCCAATAAATCATTCTTATGTTGATGTGCGAAGTCAAAGAACGATTGAGCAATGCCTTGAACAAACATAACATGGCATTGATGATGGCTTTTTTTTTGTTTGTTATTTATTTCAATCGAAATTTCTTTTCTTATAAGAGCCTTTAGCAATCATTTAAAAAAATGTTTCATTTTCGTAGAATAAATACAGCATAGCTGGTATTTGATAGCATTTCTTTGGTTTTGAGTGATACTTCAATTCAGGAGACTGCTTAAAAAAATATCCACTACATCTCAGGATCAAAACAAAGAAAAAAAGCATTTTGCTACTTTAATCAACACTTTTATTTTGGTATGTATTATGTAGTTATTCGCTATTTGTTTAAAAAATGATAATATTTCTCTAAGAAATAGTTTTGTTTTAGTCTAGAATGATCAGTAAACTGAACAATTTCTTATTTTAATGATGATTGTAGAAACTTGAGCATTTCTTCACTTTTGTATTAATTCTTCCTTGATTAAAATGTTTACTGATTGTACGTTATGGATTATCTCATTTTTGTCATGCTTATTTCTTTGAAACAACATGAGAATAATGGATGAGTGTGTGATAGCAATTATTTTATGTGAGCATGAGACTCTATTGTTCACCTTCTCACATATTCACTGAAGTCATTGTATTCTAGCCTATCCATATCTTATTTTCAATAAAAGTTACGTATTCTTATTTTATAAATTAGCGTTGATCAACAACTGTTGTCTAAAAATGTGATGAAATTAGATGTTTTTATATGAAAGATAATATGCTTTTACAGTCTTCCATACATCTTAATTTTCATATACAAATACACAAAACCTTAGACAAATATCGCAAATGTAAAACTATTGAGAATCATTCTATACATCGTTAAATCGTTGCACATGGACATGCCGTATAGAATTGTGACATTATGAAGCATGAGGCTGCAAAGAGAAAAGAAAAATAATATATATGCGAGTGGTGATGACGACAAGCAGAACAGTAAAATGCGGACCGACATATTGACATACTCGCGCACATTCTTTTTTCATTCCTCTACACAATTGGCGAACATAAGGTTTGTTACCTCGCTTCGCTTCATTGAATGAAATGTCGTCTATTAAAAAAAAAGAATATATATATATATATATTATTGAATAGTGTAACTCCAGACGTGCAGAATCTGCCTGTGTGCGCGAACGGTCGTTCGGGAAAATTTTTGAAAATTTAGTAGCATCAGAGAAATTTTTTGAAAATTTAATAGCATCTAAGAAGATTTTTTTAACAAATATTTTCTCCTATAGAAAAAATTTCTCTATTTTCAAAATGAATTTCAGTTTATTTATATACAGAATAGGTTAAAAATAAGGAAATATAATATTTTTTTGATTTCGTCTCTATGTATGAATAATAAAACCTCTTATTTATGTCACATTTACTAGGTAGTGATAGTCATATGTGTAGCATGTTATCAGTCTCGAGACTTCATAGTTTATTTCAAAAGTGTATCAATATATTTTGTATACTCTTTCGTAACTGCAGAAATATTTACTATTATTGGTCGAATTTTATTTTCGCTTTTTTTGTTTGATTGAACCAATTTGAAGAATAAATTGAATAGTTATATTCTTTTCTGAATCTCTTTAAGATAAAATAATGCAAAAAATAATACAAATATGTTTTAGGCTGGAAATTGGTACAGTCAGACGAAAAGTGATTATCAAATTCTACAAGAAAGCAATAATTCTTATTCCAGTCACACAGGAGTACATGAGATAAACCGGTATGTCTTTGAAACAAACTCTTGAGCCCAGAAACGAATGATATCCTACGCTTCTGACTGCCACTACCTAGTATATGTGCTATAAATAAGAGATTTTATTATTCATGTATAGAGACGAAATTAAAAAAAATATTGTATTTCCTTACTTTTGATCCATCCTGTATACATCGATAAGGTCTTCCAATGGGTGGGGCAAAAGTTCTGCATTAATTTTGTTTTTGATGTAGCACTGTAATGAAATCCCATAGAGATTTTATCTTTTTTTGTTTGTTAGAAAGAGTAAAATGTCTAGTGCAAAAATATACGAATGAATATCATTGAAAATGTTTGATAGAGACTACAGAAACTTTAGAACGGAAAGTATTTTGAAAAATAATTCTGCAAGTTTTTTTTGAACTTGGAAAAGATGCCATTTAATTTGATCACTTTTATTTTTACTCTTCTAATCCGAGTTTTACAAGGTACGGGTAGTGAAGTCTTGTAGCACAAAAAAGAAGCCTTTTTATATTTTTACAATGGTTGAAATGAACTCCTTAATGATATTATCTAATGTCTGCATTTTTCATCACTCTCGATTACAGTCGAAAAAATAAATTCTATTCGAATAGAAAGATTGTCAGACATTATATATTTCATATGAAAATCAACGCTTGATGAGTTCTCTATCACACGATATTATTTGAAATAGGACACATATTTTCTTTGCGATATTCAACCAAACATTTGTTTTCATGTTGGAAATTATAAATTCGCAAAATAAAATTTTTTAATAATATACTCTTCTGTTTATTCTCTTGTATGGCTAGACCAATTGTTTTAATATTACATGAAAGCCTTCTTTTTAATAGACAACTATATATATAGGATTCTCAAAAACTATTTCATAATGATCAAGAAAAAGCTCAAACAAATATTTTTGGATTAAAATATTCTCACCAAAGTTGCGAAATCCTTTTTAATGCTTTCCGTTCTAAAGTTTCTGTAGTCTCTATCAAACATTTTCAATGATATTAATTTGCACATTTTTGCACTAGACACTTTACTCTTTCTAACGAAAAAAAGATAAAATTTCTACAAGATTCCATTACAGCGCTACATCAAAAACAAAATTAATGCAGAACTTTTGCCCCACTCGTTACTTCTCTTTTTTCTTTTTTTTTCAGTAAACTTCTGGAAGACTTATCCGCGTCTTTATCTTAGTGTCAGTATCGCTTACCTTTATTCACGTTTATCATGCACCTTGCCACTTCTTTCACCCTATCTCTTTGTGCCTATTTATGAAACAACATGTACTATTTGAGTTCTCCTTTTTTTTCTATGTTTTCCTAATGGAATGCCACTACTTGCCGCTTTCCCTCCGTTGGTATATACAGTTGTTGTTGTTGTTGTATTTCAGTTCAGTTTGGATTTACTTTTAAAAATTGATTCAGGTTCGACTCGGTTCGACCTTATTTTTGAAAAGTGGTTCGAGTTTGGTTCTATTCGAATAACCCTAGTCCCGCTAAATCAGGAATACACGATGGGTTAAAATGTGTTTCTTCTGGCTCAGTGAGTTTAAATTGTTTACCAAAAGCATAAGTAACAAGAAAACTCGTTTTTTAATTGAGTTTTATACTGAAGAAAATTTTTTGCAAAAATTTTGCCGTTCGAAGAAATTTTTTATTTTACCGGCAGATTCTGCACGCCTATGTAATTCACATAAATATCAAATATATTTACACGTGGTAAGAAAAAAGTTTCAAATACACCTGGTGAATATTGTCCAAACGTATTTGAATGCGTTTTGTGTTCTGACTGCATTCACACATGACTCAACCATTTTTGAACAAAAATTTCTGAAAATGCAGTTTAACGCTATAATCGCAGTTCTTATTTGAGTGTTTTCATGTTTATTATGAAGACAATTAGATGTTTTTTGTGAATTTCTACAACCTTGCTAAATTTTCCACTAGAGAACATATAGGAGGTAATAGATTGTATGACACTCTCACCTGGAAAGTTGCCCTTAAAATATATGCTGATCGGTGTGTCAAGATTCTGCAACACCCATGCGAAATCTATTTGCCGAGCTTTTTAGAAAAAGTTTGATGCGTCCCGGTTAGCATTTAATTTTATTGATAGCTTGATGATATTGGTTAATGTAGCTTAGGATTTGTTTGTTTAAGTCTGGGAATCATCACTTAAGGTTATAATTCAATTCATTCATCCACATTGGCTAACAACATGGTAACATGATATTGATGATGGCTCAATTCGAATCTGAGATGAGTTGATATTTATGTTTCAAATTTATTTGGAATATATTCAGATGCATTTTGATTTAAAAAATATTTATTTGTTCGAAAAATTTCAAATAAGGTCAATTAGTTTCTTGCGAATTGAATCGAATCAAGTTTATGTGCAAAGAGCTTTCTTGTTAAAAATGTTCATCCTAGATCAAACACTTTTGATTTTGTTCAATAGTCATATAGAAATTTCTATTTCTGTTTATTCGAACAAAATTGTATAGAGTAAAAGAATTTTCGTAGCAAAATTAAGTATAAACGATCTTTTACATTGTAATATTTACAGAAATGGGCCAACAATTGTTCAAAGTTCACCTGGATATAGATGACAATATTCAGATCAATTCGGATACAATCTTATCAATTGCTGGTAAAGATGATATTAGTTTCTTTTTCCCATTGAAATCTTCGGATACAAAATCTAACTCAACTGAATTGAATAATGATAATCCAAATCTGAATTCTCAAATTGAATCTATAAAACAAATTCGAAATGATTTAGCTTTATTAACAAAATTAGTTCGATGGGAAGAAACTAATACAGAAATCAATGATATACTTATGAATAATATTTTTACGCTTATGGTTGATCAAAATAAAAAAATAATGGAAGAAATTAATGATCGTTTGACATATAAACAATATTTGCAAACATCTTTAATGAAAAAACTCAAAGATGATAACTATGATAGTGTATCTATTTTTGTACACTCATTTACTGATTGTTCATCGGAAAATATAACTACATTATCTACTGAGACTGATGATCAACAACAACAAAAATCTAAATATCAATTTGAACAATTATCTTATTTTTCTATTCAATCATTAATATCGATCTTATTAATACTAATCAAATCAGCTGAGAAAAATGATCCAATAATTATACATCAAATATTAACATTAGCAGGTCAATTATGTGAACAACTTCCAATGAAATGTTTGTCTTCAATAAATAGTTTCTTATTCAAATCATTGAAATCATTGGCAGATTATATTGATGAATTATCTTTATCGAAAGATCCCATTATTGCAAAACAAGCAATGAAAATTCTATTGAATTTCTCTATTGCCAAAGGATCTTTCAAAGATATCTTATCTTTATTAAGTAAATTAATATTTAATACAACTGATATTTATAATGTTCAAGGTTTATTCATACAATTAAATAACGGTCTTACAGAGACTCTCAATGAATGGGAAAAACAAAAACAAACTTTAACCGATGAAGAAAAATCTGATTCTCATTTCGAGAATGATGATAATACAATATCGAAAGAAATGACAAGTAAAAATCGATTTTACATTTTCTTCATTTGTATTTATATTCTAGTCGAATTACTAAGTGTCAGATATTTGGACATTAGATATATCTATTGCGGCTAAAAATCTGCCACTGTTGTATAGCTATGATAGAAAAGAAAAGTTCATGCACTTCGATGAAATATAGAAAAAAAAGTTACTATCGCCGTCATGGTATTCAGAAAAGTGTTTCGAACTTCACCACTGTGACTGACTGAACTAGAACTGTTGATAATACTTAGGACAGTCCAAAAGTAGTGGCGGAGGTATATCAATTCCTTATAGAAAGCTCGACGAAACCTTTTTTCTATACAGTCTGATAGAGAAAAGAAAGGTCTATTTTTCTATGCTATTTCATCAAACTTTAACTAATGTCATGATAATAAATTTTTGATAAGATTTTTTTCGTTAACATATTTGCTCGTTGTAAGTTGTACATCGCAGTTTTCAATTCCTTATTAGTTGTATTAACAACCAAAATATGCCATAATATGCAGCGTGAAAAGCTCTACAATTTCCATAAGATCATTGATTTTTTAGTTGCACTTTTTGTTTTCAAAATGGACAAAGTTTTGAGTGATCGAACTTTGGCCATTGTGTAAAAACTGATCGTATAGAATTTTTCTTTTTTTCAAAACAATTACAATAAACTTTATGATGTAGATTGTAGAGCTTTTCATACTACATCTTCTGGTGTATTTTGTTTTCCTTTTGATAAAGCATATCAGGTGATATAATGATCAGATAACAAGAAATGAATTCGTCGTGTATGAAAAACATTATCTTTTTCTATGATCGAAATTTGATCGCTCAAAATTTAGTCTATTTTAAGAATAAAATGTGCAACTAGAAATACGTGGTCTTATGGAAATTGTAGAGCTTTTCACGCTGCATATTATGGCATATTTTGGTTGTTAATACAACTAATAAGGAATTGAAAACTGCGATGTACAACTTACAACGAGCAAATATGTTAACGAAAAAAATCTTATCAAAAATTTATTATCATGACATTAGTTAAAGTTTGATCAAATAGCATAGAAAAATAGACCTTTCTTTTCTCTATCAGACTGTATAGAAAAAAGGTTTCGCCGAGCTTTCTATAAGGAATTGATATACCTCCGTCACTACTTTTGGACTGACCTAAGTAATTCATGAGATTTATCGAGTCTCTTAGTGTAACATTTGTAGATACTAAAACTTCGTCTAAATTCATGTAGTTTTCCATCGACATATGCTGTTATTAATAATGAAAAAGCGAATACATCTTTATATTAGAAAGTTATTGATTTTTCAACCAAAAAAAATTAAAAAATACAGGTGAATTCGAGAGAATTGGAGATTGTTCAAGTTGTCAAATATGTTACCGAATATTTATTTATACATCAACTACTGCTACTCGAAATATGCTTGCTCATTCATGTGTTAAAAACTTATCCAATGCAATTAGATGAGTAACCCATAGGTGAACCATTTTTTAAGAAAAAAAACCTATAGGCTGAGTAGAATCCAAGGTTGATAACCCATGGACTGACTTTCTCTGACTCAACTTAGCCCATTGAGACCTTTGATATCTATACAAGTACCCTGCCACGAGTATATCACAAGCCCTTGTTTAAATACTCTAGTGAATATTATTCCAGTACATGGCTACAAATATACTTCCAAAAAAATTTCTAATAAGAGAATCTTTCAAAATTTTAGTGAAAAAGTACCTATAATTATATGTGTCATATTGTTAACAGAATACTTTTGATCTCAGTATTATTCGAAATTTTAGAAATTAGTTCAGTTAATTATTTAAAATCTATTGGTTCATATCCTAATACACAATTATTAAATTTAAATAAAGAATTATTTACTGGACAATTTATCTCATCAATTATTTTATCACATATTGATATTGAAAATCAAATTAATTTATTTACTAAACAATCTAAACTTAGTTCAATTTCATGTGAATTTCATCCAAATACATTTAAATATTTATTTAACATTATTGAACAATTAACAACAACATCATTATTACAATCAAATCATACTGTCATTCATATTTTAAACATTTGTTTACGATTATTTACAACACATCTACAAATATTATCTGATATTAAAATAGATAATCAAATTGACTTAACAACATATATTATTGATGATGAATTAAAAAAATGGTTTGAATTATTATTAAAATTAGTTTGTAATGAAAATTTTGAACAACTTACAATATGTAAAGAAGCATCGAAAGCTCTTATTAATGTTATTAATATACAAACATCATCATTTGATGAAAAATTATCTTTAATTCATCAATATATTATTGAAAATAAATATCCAATATTAATTAAACAATTTTTAATTGAATTAAATAAACATGAAATTTTATTCAATTGGATCGATATTTTATGTGATGAAAATAAAAAATCTTCAATATTACAAATTTTATATTCATTTATTGATCTTTATTTTAATATAAACGATGAACTGAAATCTTTAATAGAACAAATATTACTTTCATTTCAAAAATTTCTATTATTTCGATTAATTGATCAATATGAAAAGAAAAATTTGACAAACAATGAACTTCAATTATCTTCTCTCATCACTCAATATCTTACATATATATTTAAAAATTATGTTCAAAAAATATCTAATGTAAATAATCTATTCAATTCAATTCTTATTGGATTATGTTTAATGACAAAAACTAATGAAATCTTTCTTTATGAATCTATTCAATCAATATTTATATCTATTTTACCATTATTAGCTGAATATTATTTACAAAATCTAAATAATGAATATAATGAATTTATTTCTTATCTACTCGGTAAAATAAGTCATGTATTAATTCTTGGTTCACCTCAAGATTCTCTAGAAATAAAACATATTAATCAATTAAAATTACCTATTTTTGCTGGTGGATATATATTTAATAAGAATAATTATTTATTAAATTCTAATCTAGCAATTTATAGTCAATTTCAATTAACATATGATACACAAAATGATAAAGATTTTCTAATGTCAGTTTATAATAATATTGATGATGGTGCAAAATTAATATCAAAATTAAAAATATTTACAAAAAATAAACAACGTTTATTACAAAAATCTATTGAACAACAAGCTAATGATGCATGTGCTGCTATATTTGCTGTTTATATAAAATATTATCGTCGAATAAATCTTGCAAAAAATGAATTATTACAAACAGATCAAATTCATCCACATAAAGAACTTTTATTAATTTATGAATATGCAAATCATATTTTAACATTATTTTCTAATATTAAAGGACAAGGTGGTGATTGTGATGAATTATTAAAACAAATTAAAATGAAAACATTATTTCTTTTATTATCTGTAAAAGAAAGTGATTTAATACCAATAATTAATGAAAATTTATCATCAATTATAATAGATTCAAAACCAAAAACTAATTTTAAATATCAACGACAATATTCACGATGGTCAAAAGCAAAACATATTATTAAATTACTTCGAAATCTTTTTCAAGCTTGTATTCGATTGAAAAAATTTATGTTAAAAAAAAAACAAGAAAATGAACAAAAATATAATTTTGAAAATTTATTACATCAAGCAATTGAAAATTTTATTTATGAAGATCTTTATAAAACACCAACATCAATAAATAATGAAGAGACACAATTGAAAATCGATGAACTTGAAAAATGTCTTTGTCGACAACATGAACGAGCTATGATAAGATTAATTACATATCAATTTATTAAGATATTTTTGCAAAATGTTCTTAATCTTAAAAATAATAATCAATGTCTACAAATTCTATCAATTTATTTACCATATTTAAAAAAGAATGATTTAGAATGGTCTTATTTTGATAATATACCAACATCTAATAATCAATTAAAAGATGAAATAAGTAATAATTATTATTCAATTATTAAACTTGCTTTATCTATATGTTTAAAATCAAAAAATTTATTAGAAAAAATTTTTTATTTACTTAATTTATCTTATGAATCAATTGATCTTTGTCATTTATATAATTATCAATTAAATGAAATATTATTTATATCATTTGTTAGTTTTATTCAAAATTTTGAATATAATACATCATTAGATTTAAAATTTATTTCATTTAATTGGTTTCGTTTATTTGTTTTTAAATTATGTGAAAATAATGAAATTGAAAAACAAAAAGATATATTCAATCAAATATTAGAAAAACAAGAAAAATTCGTTTTTAATATATTAATTTTAAATGAATTAAAAAATTTCAAACCAATACAAGATACATTATCAATTAATTCTGAAGAACAAAAAAGAAATTCTCTAAAAAATATTGCTATCGGTTGGTTTCTTCAAGCAAATCAAACAGATCAGAATAATGTATCGATGATTTCAAATACATATGAAATTGAACTTTATCTAAATCAATATTTAGTTCTTTTACTTCAATGTAGTTATAATTATAAACATATTTTATCTATTTGTGCAAATAGTGATTATCTTAAAGAATTACTTAACATTTATCATAACAGTCAATCTAATATTACACGTTTACTTACTGTAAAATTCTTGCGTTATTTAATTCCCTATATACCAGATAATATTGATGGAATATCGAAAAGTCTTATTGAAAAATTCTTAATCGATGCTTTAGATTCCATTGGTAAAAATAATATTTCACAAGAAATTCTAGCAGAATTAGTCTACATGTATCGTACAATAATGTCAATTAATTCATCATGGCAAATAATAGCAACAAATTTTGTAATGAATTCTATAAAATTATATTTAAATTTGAAATCAATTGAACTTAATGATTTACATGAAATGAACAAACTTTTAGCATCATTATGTATTTTAGGTGAATATATTGAACCTTATCGATTAGGTTCTATAGTAACAATTGATAATGATAAAAAATCCAATGATGAAATATCATTAGCATTAATTATTGAAATTGATTCAAATATTAGTAATACAGAAACACCTTATTTAATTCAATATTTACAAACATATCAAACAGAAAATATTTCAATAGATAAATTAAAACTTGAAATTGATGTTTCACCACCAAATCTATCGAATGTAGACGATTCAATTCTTGATATATTAGGATATTTTATTCAAATTGATACATCAACAAGTCAATCATTAATGTTATTACAATTAAAACGTCGTTCGATTTCTGTTTTATATCATATATTAAATGATAAAAAATTAATTGAAATATTCATGGAAAAACCATATGCATCTACAATTGCTAAACTATGTTTATTTAATTCATTAGAAAAAATTCAACAAGAATCAATTGATTTCGATTTATTTAATAAACAAGATTTAGAAAAATATTCTTTAACTTTCGATATATGTGAAAATTTAAAAACAATAACTGAAAATGAAAATATAACTCATAATTCAATATCAACAAATGATCAACATGATTCATTATATACTATATGGACTAATGATGAATTCAATTATGATCAATTAATTATGAATACTTTATTAATACCTATATCAAAATATAATCCATGGAAACCATATGTATCTGAAATAGAAATGGATTTTTTTAAACAAGGTCGAATTGGAAAGGATGAAATTTCTATTGTTCCACAGCCAAGTCATATTGCCTCTTCACTAGCAATTCAAGAATGTGGAATTAAACATCGATTTCATGGACGAATAGCTCCTGATAGTAGTAATACTCGAGTAAGTTTTCCAACATTTATTATTGATAATTTACAACTAAGCGAAGGAAAATGGTATTATTGTGTTCGATTACCAGTTGGCGGAATTATTCAAATAGGATGGGCAACAAATGGTTTCACACCTTCTGGAGGTTGTGGAGTAGGTGATGAAAAATATTCATGGTCTTATGATGGATTACGAGGTGTTTTTTTTCATGAAGAAGGATATTATGGTCAATTTAATGATATTCGTTGGAAAGAAAATGATGTATGTGGTTGTGGAATTGAAATCAATGGTAAAAATACAAAAATTAAATATTGGTTAAATGGAAAATTCTTAGGTACAGCTTTTTCACATGATTCATATATACCATTATCAACAAAAAAATGTAATTTATTACCACATGGACCAATAACAACTTATTTTCCAGCTATTACTATACAATGTGGTAGTGATTCAGTTAAATATTGCGAATTAATAGTTAGTCCAGAAGATATGCAAGATTGTCCATTACCAAATGGTTATAAACCTTTATTATTACCAAAACAAATTCATACAGAAAATTCTCTTGTTGATTATCCTTTTAATGCTTATTTAATTGGTGAAAATTCTGAAGATTATTTGTATACTACACGAATAAATTCTTCGAATATTTTCCTACGTGATTTTATAAATGAACAACACATTGAAACAACATTTACTTTCGATGATAATCATTATCTTATTTTATCTGAACAAAGTATTGGTTTTCCAATGATAATAAATAATGATAATATAACATCATTGACAATAAGTTTTGATTTTCAAATATTATCATCCAATGAAAACTCGGATATTTTATTATTCAAATTTAATTCAACAGAAATAACATGGAAAAAAACTGATGAAAAATTACGATGTGTTATTATATTTCTAGCAAAAAAAGGTCACATAAAAGTTTATATCAATAATAAATATCGAATATTTACAGATGCATTTCAACGTGAAACAATACGTAAATTAAATTTACATATTTTACCAGATATTAATGCTAAAATAAAAAATCTTGCTATTTGGAAATATGCACTTTCCGAAGAAAATATTCGACGTTTGTTTACTTATGATCTTTCCTATATTGCTATTGAATATCGACAATTAAAAGAATATCATAAACAAATAAATCAAATATCATTTTTGAAAAATCAAACAATATTTATAAATGAATATCTTATTCCATTTAATGAACCATTTAAAGATGATATTTGGAAGAAAAAGAAAATACAAGCAGATGATTATGAATCAAAATATTTCAAGACAAATAATAATATAGATTATTCTATTATTGAACTATATGGAAATCAAACATATCTCGTTTTAGATAAATCAAACGAACAATGGTTTGAATATACACTTATTCTTAATATTTCTATTCCTCAATGGCCAATTATAAATGAAAAATTGACATTAATTATATTAAATTCAAAAACAGAAATTTACATAACACATTATGGTAAACTTTGTCTTGAAAGTAATCGAACTAAATATGAAAGTAATTCAACAGTTATGCTTAATGAATATTTTAATTTATTTATATGTGTTCAAGAAAAATCTGTTCAAATTTATTTAAACGAAAGTTTAGAAATCAATATTGAAATTGATGATGAACGATTTTATATCAAATCGAATCGAATTGATTTATTTAAAGAAACTAATTTGAACAAAAATACAACAAACGAAGATACAGTTCGCATATCATTGAAATCGATCACGTATCTTAATCGAGCAATACCAGTAGATTACGAAAATTTACAAACATTGATTGCACCACCCTTTTTGATCATTGGATCAAATTTAATAGCAATGGGTTATAAAAAGTCATGGATCAAATCAGTTATAAAACAATATAAAACAACAAATATTTCAATAATTCATAAGATTTTATATGAACAAAAAGAACAATTCATAAAAAATGATCTTGAAAATGAACGAAATCGTTATTTAAAGATTTTATCACGATTACATCCATCAATTGGTTCTCACATTTTAAAAGATTTAATCGAATGTTCAGACTTTAATACAAACGAACAAATAATCGATATTTTACAACGTATTTTTCCATATTGGATATTTTTACAATCATCAAAAATTTCTAATAATAAAATAGAATTTGAATTAAATTTAGATACGGAATGGTTTTCTCAATATTTTCAAGATTTAAATATGAATTCTAACATTAATGAATGGATTCTAGACAAAGCATCAATAAAAAATAATGAAAATAAAATTTATCAATTACTTGATTTAAATGAATTTCAACAAAAACAAACAACAAGAAGAACGACTCTGAAATCAATCAAACATTCCAATAAAAATATTTCATCAAAACAATTTTTAACATCTCGTATTAATTGTGAACATGAATTAACAATAATCTATGCACGTCATACTATTCTCAACATGATTGAACTCTGGTTGAATGATCAAACAACTTTATTTCCATTAGAAAAACTTGGTGATTATACATTTCTTGTTACTTTATTAAAATTATTGGATTATATCGAAACAAATAAAGATGAAAAAAATGATCGAATACATTTATTAATTAATTCAATTCTTAAAAGTGAAATGAAAAAATTATCTGAAAATAATTTTACAATTAATAATGATTTATTAGAAAGTAAAGCACCATTATTTTATCATTTACAAAAATATTTATTTATTCAATCGATTCAATTATTATTTAAACCATATTTATTTAATCAAAATTTGAATGAAAAAATTCGAATCAATGAACAACAATTAGATTTTAATTTTATTTTAAAAATTCTTGATTTTTTCATCGAATTAATAATCGATAAAACATTAATAAAACAAAATCAAATTGATTTAATCATATCATTATTATTTCCTACACAATTAATTAATTTAATGTTTAATTTATTTTTATTAGTTCCAACACATCAATCAAAAATAGTTATTATTCGTCAATTGACTACGTAAGTGAATATTCTTATAAAGACAGTAGTTGAGTCGCTACGTTATTTGACATCTATTCGCAAGATGCTGTATTCGAAGTTCGACATCATCAGCTATAATATGATCTTAGACAATTTTTATGAACCCAAGTCTGATAGTTCCAAAGCAGCAGTTTTCAGAATTTGTTGAGATTTTCCTATAAATTGCATTATATATCTTATCATAAAGGGAACGAACTACGCTGTAAGCAGGTTGCTAGTTGAGAATAATGGCGAGCAATCAATCTTTTGGAACAGTTCAAATGTATTACATACTATTACTAGATAAAACTGATATTTTGAGAGTACTCTCCTCCTTTTCGAAGCTTCTAGAGAATAGCTCTTTAGAAAAATTTGAAATTTTCTTTTATTATTTGTTCTTCGAATAAAAAAGTTAAAACATCGACAATACTCTAAAACACGCATGTTTCTAACAGAGATAAATTCAATAAATTCACGGTAGTCTCTCATATTTCGATTTAAGGTGATTGTAAATTGAATTTAAAGCTTAATGCGACCATAGATCGTGACTTCAAAAAATAAAAATAAATCTTTGAACCTGCCCGAGTTCAAATCCGTATGTAGAAGGACATACAGCTCTCGATACATCGGCTTTCGTAGCTCATATATGATTAACCAGTAGATATGAAGAACGAAAACAATTGAGCAAGAGAACTTTTAGTCAGGTCGATCTTCTATCTAGTGCTACAATCAATGATAGTTATTCGGACTTGTGCAACTATCTCTGAACATTTCTTCATATCATAGAATAATCGAAAATCATTGATCTTCTTCGTTGTAAAAATATTTTTTTTTTATACTCTACGATTTCTTTCTATTTGATAGTTTAATTCAAACAAATGAGCATTTCAATTTAAATAATGAAATGCAACAATTCTTTTTTCAATTATTAATCGAATTATCATCAACTACAACATCACCAACCAATTGTTCGACAAAAAATCTTCAAATGATTTTAACAGATTTAGTATTTGTTTTATTAACAAAACAAAAAAATCAACCTATTGAAAATAATAATCAAATTCAAGAAATTGAATCAAAACTTCCTGTAGAAATTCAAGATTTATATACAACAACTAATGCTATTATTGCTTCGACTGATCCAACAAAACAAACATTATTACCTGAAACTTTCCTTCAACAATCAAATGATATTTTAGGTGGTAATTTTAAACTAAATCAAGATTATTTTAATAAATCTAATAATTATTTTAATACCACTGCCGATCAAGATTTAATCAATTTAATGAATAATGATCAATCACTTAACGATTCATTTTCAAAATTCATTCAAAATCTTCCAACAGAATCTCAATCAAATGCAATATTCTATAAAAATTCTATATCTTTATCAAATATTCCATCTGATTGTATTCAAATTCGTGTTCAATTCTTTTATATATTAAATAAATTCATTGAAAAAAGTCTTTCATTGGTTGACCTTAGTTTACCATTAGGACAAAGTTTTCTAACTGATCGAATTCGAATAATAAAACCTTATTTATTATCGTCAACAAAATTTCAATTATTAACAGAAACATTAGAAAAAACCGAAGCTGAATATAATAGTGATTGGAATATAGTTAATTTTGATACAATTAAAGCTAGTACAAATACTGACAATAGTGAAAATACAATGTTCTATCAAGCTTATCAACAATTACATACAAATGCTCATATCACATTTCGACGAGCGAATGAACAACTTTGGCATGCACAATATATTGGAATGCATAGTACTGATCATGGTGGACCTTATCGTGATTCAATAACTCGTATTTGTTCAGATATATGTTCTTCACGATTATCATTATTTATTTTATGTTCAAATGGACGTACGAATAGTGGTTCAAATCGAGATTGTTGGATTCCAAATGTTTTTCCACCAAATAAATCTATATCAAATAAATATAAAAAACAATATCGTTTTATTGGACAATTATTTGGTATGGCTATAAGAAAAAAACATTATTTAAATGTAAAATTTCCTATTTTATTATGGAAAAAATTATTAAATGAATCGATTACTATTGAAGATATTGAAGCAATTGATTTACAAAGTTTTACATTTATAAATGAAACAGAAAAAAATATTGAACAAATTAAATTAATTGATACTGAGAATGATATTGATTCTTTATTTAGTAGTATTATGAATGAATTACGATTTGATGTTGTTAGTTCATCGGGAGAAACCTATGAACTTATTCCTGGTGGTTCTAATATTCCTATTACAGCTCAAAATTTTAAACATTATTGTTCTTGTTATCGACAATATCGTCTTAATGAATTCAATCGACAAATTGATTTCATTCAACAAGGTTTATATAGTATCATTCCATCTTATTATTTAAGTTTATTTACTGCTAAAGAACTTGAAGAAGTTGTATGTGGTAAAGATCGTATTGATATAGAATTTTTGAAACGAAATACTTCATATGGAGGTCATTTTAATCAAAATTCACCGCCGATTGAACGATTTTGGACTGTTCTTAGTGAAATGTTTAATGATGATCAAAAGAAATTATTTTTGATATTCGTTTGGGGTAGAAGTACATTACCAATTCGAGATGAAGATTTTCAATCAAAGTTCATCATTAATTCATACGATGTTTATGATGGTCAAGTCGATCAAGCACTTCCACGTAAGCATACTTACAATTTCATGCGTGAAAAATTTCAGTTCAGCAGTACTGATCTATCAGAATGATCAAATTTTTTATTTGTTCAATAGACATTACAATACTCATAGTCATGAATTAGTTAAGTCAATCTCCCCTTCAAAAATCGATCTTGCGCCAGGAACGTTCAAATTGCATGAAATTTTCAGGATATGTTGGGGCTAATGTGGAAAGACTATGGTAAAATTTTCAGTCCTATATCATAATGTTTTTCAGAGATACTCAACAAACAAGGATCAAAAATAGCTCATTTGGCAACCCAAATTTCTCAGTGGGCCTTCATTCTATAGACTTAATTTGTTTTTTGTTTGAAAACACATGTCAAGATGAAAAAGAGTTTCGATTTTTTTCGAAAATAGCTTATTTTTCGAATACTACGCAAAGTTGATATCTCTGCCTCATCCTGTTCAACATCTATAAAAGTTGACTTGAGATCCTTGATTCCAGCCAATTCACTTGGAACCATCCGAAAAGGAGGGGGTGAGAAAGCAGTATTTGACTATGTGAGTATAAACAGCCGATATTTTCTAAATATCAATATATCGCTTTGAAACCAATAACAAACATCATCATTAGGTGCAACATGACCAAATACTGCCTCCCTAGATCCATTTTTTTAATGATGCCAAGTAAGTTGGTTTTAGTCAGAGGTCTCATAATCAAAATCGAATGAAATATGTCCATCAAGACTTCACTTGGTTAGTCAATCAACTTTGATATGCTTCTATATATTCTGAATAGAACTTTTCATTGAACCTATTGAATTTGTTTGATACATTTTAGGATCGCATACATGTTTTTTTACTATTGATTTACCCGCTTATTCAACGACTGATATTATGTATGAGCGTTTAAATTATGCCATTACTTGCTGCTCAAGTATCGATGGTGATGGTACTGTAAATGATGCATTTAATGGCGAAGGTTTTGGTTCTGATGATAGTAATGATGATGAATAAAAGATAAGCAAAAATGTTTATTTTTATTGGAGACTCTTCAATTCAAATAGTGCCTATTTTTTTGTAAATTGAAATAAATTTCATTGATACTATTGATTTAAAGCCATAGAAATACGTTCGCTAGTTGAGCAAATTTATTGGATGTTAATAGAGTTTGATCACACTATTTACTGATAAGGTGTCGATATTGTGTGTACACACCCAAATCTTCTTGCAACTTCTTCGAAGATTGCAGATGTGAAATGTAAACCACGATCGGTCTGTCATCGATCAGGAGGATCAAATTCCAGTGATATATCAACAAGAAATTCAGATGCTGTCTGTTTTGAATCATCAGAAACAGCCTTACTGATTACATATTTTGAGAGATAAACAATTAAGAAGATTATATATTGATTTCGATCCATTGACCTTGAAAGTGCACCGCTAAAATCCATTTTTATTAGATCAAATATTACGTCTGGAGATTCAATTAATTACATTTATCCTAGAGCTTTATGTCTTTGAATATTGTAGTGTGCATACCTTGACGATGGCATCGACATTGATGTTAAATGGTTTAAGCCCATTAGAATTTATTGTATGTCCAACATAATCAATTTCAGGTCTTGCTTATTAACATTTAGACAGATTCAAGTGAAGATATGCTCTGTTTGATAATGATAAAACATTATTCAAATTTTCACAATGTTCATCGAAGAATTTTGAGAATACTATTATGTCTTCCAAATAGATTAAACAGAATTACCATTGCATTGTCCATTTGATAGAAGATTGTTGAGCACCGTTTGGAAAGATAGTGAAACATTTTTGAGACCTTGAAGGAGGACGTTAAACTCTTACAGTCCCCGCTGGTGTTGAAAGCTGTGCGTAGTTTGTGTTTTTCATTAATCGGAAGTTGAAAATAATCACTTTGAAAGTCCATCTTCGAAAAATATGACGATCCCCCTAATTGTTTGATCATGTCTTTCATCTCAGGCAAAGAATACAAATCTTGTATAGTTATTTGATTTAAACGCCTGTAATCTACACAAAACTTGTACTGACTATCTTTCTTCTTTGCCAACAGTACAGGATAAGACTATGCTGATTGTGATGGTCGAATTAAACCAGATTTATCCATTGAATTTATTTCATTATCAATAATCAGTTGTTTTTTTCCGGATTCACTTTATACAGTTTGGAATTAATCAGATTGTTATTACTTGTAGGTCTAGTGCGATGTATATGTTTATTTGCACTATTTGGTTTAGATGGATCAAACAATGAATTGTATTGACAGAGGATAGGTAACAATGATTGTCTCTATTCACAATTAAGATGAGATGTCCTTACATCAATCGTTTTTTTTTACTTGAATGCACATCTTTATATCTTCATTGTCATTAGATTGTTATTGTAATAATGAAGATGAAGATGTGAATGGTGAAATTAAAAAACAACTTGAATTACGTAATTCAATTTCAATAATTCCAATTAGAGTGTTCTTATTCATTATTCTAGATCGATTTGAAATATTTATAATTGTCATCAGTGGTTTATAGTTTTTCGCATTAATCAATGCATGTGGCATTAATACTGAATCTTAATATAAAAAATGAGGTGTTGGAATAAATTGTACTATGTCACAATTAGATAAATCAGTAATTGCAACTTTAATAAGGGTGGGTGGGTATAGGTGTGGGGTGTGGGTGTGGATGTGGGTATGGGTGAGTGTGGGTGCGGGGCGTGGATATTCGTGTCGATATGGATGTCGTTCAAGAGAAGATACACACCCACACCCACACCCACCCTCATTTGCATAATAAAAACGATTTATTTTTTTGAAAAAACAATGATTAATGAATAAACTCATCACAAATAATTGACTCTGTTCTTCAATTACTTATGCAGCCCTTTTCTTAAGGGTTCCCTCACAAATGATTTTCCGCTTAGAATAAACCGTTTGGGTTGAAATTTTCAGGAACGATTGGCTCTAGTGAGAAATGCTTGTGGTAAAAATTTCAGCTTGATATACCTGACTAGATCGAACTTCCGGCTTGTTTTCCAACCTTCCCGGAGAATTGAAATAACTCCATCATCAGAAGGGTATAGAGCTTGGGCTGGTTTCAAATTAAAGCTAACCTCTGTACGCAACTTTTCATCGGATGGAATATTCAAATCTCCCTCCATTCATTTTTTATGACCATTTTAATGAACATGATGTGCAAAATAAACATAAAAAAAATGTCACTCCACGACAGTAAATCCCACTTTTCTCAGTCCTAGAATCAAGTATTAAAAATCCGTCCGATGAAAAGTTAGTTCTGATCAAGACCTTTAAAACAAAAAACAGAGAACATCGGTGATACTCCGAACTGAGGGGAAGTTATTTCAATTTTCCTGTCTAGAAACCATGTTTTGAGAGAAATGCTAAAGAAGTTTTAGAAATGAATTCTTTCATTCAAATTCAGAATAAATCATATTACAGCGGTATATATTTAATATATTCCAGTGGACCGTTTTAAAGTACGTAATAGATGAAGATAGCTAACGCCATGTAACATACCGGTTAATATAAAAATGTTCTATTCAATGATAATGCAAGTGGCAACGCAATTTTTCCAAAACTAAAAAACTTTAAAAACCACGAAAATTTCTCCGAAAATATAGTAGTAGAGTCGAACTTTCATGCGATAAGTCTTTGAAAATCTGGTCATTTTCTAAAAAGCTATATATATTCTGAAAGAGGAGGCTTCGCTGCACCTTCCTATGATAAAAGCTCAACTTCGATATTTCTTTGAAAAATTCGATTTTCTAAGGAAGCCTGTATAATGCAATATGAAGGCTATAGTACATATTCCTATGACATAGTTTATCATTTTCGAAACCATAGTTTAATTTTAATTGGCTCATTCAAATAAGGCATTTCTATTTAACTGTAATAATCTATTAGACTATACAGTATTGTGAATAAATAGATTTTAATGAATAATAATTCAAGAAATTTAATATCAATAAAAAAAGCAGATATCATTTAACACTAGATAAAATTATTTCTTTTTTATAATTACGTCATAGTTTTTCGAACTATCGAATAAGTCAATAAGAATTTTGTGCTGCATACTCGAAAAGAACCATTCTCGATGAGTCAATGCAAATATTCGATAAGAAAAAAAGAGGAAGAAAAAGAAAAGTATTAGTCTCGATCATTCATTCATAAGTATGTCATGCATGTAATACATGCATCGACTCTTTTAGTTTTTTTTCTTATATATAAAAGTATTTTGAAAAACTTCACAGACTCGGACAATAATACGTGATTATTATTTCTGTAAAGAAAAGAACTTGGTACAATTAATAATAATTATCTTTCAGACCAAATTTTATTTTCAAAAACCCTATGTTTCCAGCTAAACGACGCCTAAGTAATACTGAGTCATCTAAAGAAGAAACAAAGAAAGTTCGAGGTAAGTTTTACATATTAACATCATTATTTGAAGTACTTTTATTTATCCTTATTTAAATAGCAACACATGACGACAAGTAAGAAGAATGACAAATACCTTTTAACTCGACTTTTTTCTTCTCTTTTATAGAAAAATTATTAGTTGTTTCGAAAATTTATCAAATGAACTATTCTATGAATTGTTCGATTATCTTGATGGCTACGAAATATATAGAGCATTTTCAAATCTTAATAGTCGTTTCAAAGCTCTACTCACTTCTTCATCTCTTCGATTAAAGATTGATCTTCGTTTTCATCCAGAAGCTGTTCTGCAGTATTGTTCTACATGTGTTGTTGCTCCGAACAAAGATCGAATCGTTTCACTTAGGTTGCCCAACCCTGATGACTATAATGCAGGTTTTACACTATTTAATATCGATTCATCATTTAGTCGACTTGAGTCACTGATATTACGTTATATAAAATCAAATCAACTCATACCTCTTCTTATAAGTTTGATTTCTCTACCTCGTCTATTCTCATTGATTATCTATTACAATGATGATCTCAAAGAGATTAGCAATATCTATCAAATCATTTTCAATTTATCTATGTTAAAGTATAATAAATTATCCTTTTTCTCACTTGAGTCGTTCATTCCTATGTCAATAGCAATCAAACAGCAATATAGTGGTATCAAATATCTCGTTATTGATTATTGTTGTAGTCTTGATAAGTTAATTGCTATGCTTTCATGCACACCTCAACTCTGTCGGCTAACTTGTCAACAAGTGAATGAATCAGACGACAACATCGTAAAAAATGCACTCAATTCAATACTCAGTCTAACTCGTATTTCCATTGCTGGATGTTATGCAGAATTTGATGAAGCAGAATTATTTCTCACAAATGTATCACCTCAATTAGAAGTATTACGTATTAATACTTTTAGAGATGTGACCTATTTGGATGCTAACCGATGGAAACAAATAATTTCGCAACATTTACTTCATTTAAGTACATTTGAATTTAAATACGAAGAACCTATTGATGAAGACTTCGAAGCAAGTATTCACTATGAAAGACTTAATCAATTCAACTCTTTATTTTGGATAAAACGAAAATGGTTCTTTAGAATTTATATCGACACAAATTTTTGGGGCAATAACGTTATTGTCTATTCTATTTATTCATACAGGTTTATTGAAAAGAATCATTTTTGTAAAACAAAGTTTCGTCTGTGTTTTCTTTTATAGACCAATACGAGGCAATTCTCGTGAGGAGAGAGAAAACGATGAAAGTTTCAATGATGATATCAGTCAAAATATTACACAACACAGTATCGTTTCCAATCAACAAGAATCTGTTGCTTCTTCTAAAATCTTTTCTGAAACTAATCAATTAACGGTCATCGACCTCTCATATTCTGAATTTGATGAAACTTTTTTTGATATAATACATCCTATTTTAAGTACAGTACAAATTACCTGTTTGAATATTACGCTCAGTAAGATTTTCATTGGCGCGTTAATCGATATGATTAGATGTTTACCTAATCTTGATTCATTGATAATTTCATCTTTGAAAATGGTACAACCACGATGTTTATCTATTGAAGAAGCAAGAACTTTTCGTTTGTTATCAAATAACAATAAAATTACTAAAATCAATCTTAAGCAAATGAATGACTTGGTACAAGTTCAATTTCTTCTTGATTTCTGTCCTCGTATGAAATGTTTCAAGGTGGATTGTACAAATGGTGTCTTACCTGAAAATGTTCTACGATTTATTTTAATGAAAAATACCAAATATATTCGTAATCTATCTTCACTATGTCTTAGAATTTCAAGAACAAATATCGACATCGTCGACAAATTAAAAAGCATAATTGACTTTGAACAATTATGTCATAACTATACCATCAAACAAATAGACAATAGAGTTTATCTAGGATTGAACTTATGATAATTTATTTCTTTTGTAAAGTTTTTAATAAAATATATATTTCTTGTGTAAAAAGTAGTTTATAGTTATTTGTTATTCGAACCAATATATAAAATAAAGAGTTAACTAAGTACTTAGAAAAATTTAACAGCA
>CAJNOL010000131.1:112132-125058 GCA_905250125.1 Rotaria sordida
AACAAAGATCGAATAATTTCACTTAGCTTGGGTCATGATCATCCCTATAATTCATATCCAGCACTATTCAAGATCGATTCATCATTTAGTCGACTTGAGTCACTAGTGTTAGATTATATTGAATTAAACCAACTCATACCTCTTCTTACAAGTTTAGTTTCTCTACCTCATCTATTCTCATTGATTATCTATTACAATGATGATCTCAAAGAGATTAGCAACATTTATCAAATGATTTTTAATTTATCTATGTTGAAGTATAATAAATTATCATTTTTAGCACTTGAATCGTGTATTCCTATATCAATAGCAAATAATGAACAATACAGTGGTATTAAATATCTCGTTATTGATCATTGTTGTAGTCTTGATGACTTAATTGCTATACTTTCATATACATCTCAACTCTGTCGTTTAACTTGTTATCAATTGGAGGAATCAAAGAAAAAAATCGTAAAAGATGCACTCAATTCAATACTTAGTCTGACTTGTATTTCAATTGCAGAATGCTCTACAAAATTTGATGAAATAGAAATGTTTCTCACCAATGTTTCATCTCAATTAGAAGTATTGCGTATTAATACTTTAAAAGATGTGAATTATTTGGATGCTAATCGATGGGAACGAATTATTTCACAACATCTACATCATTTAAATATATTCGAGTTTAAATATGAAGAACTTGCTCGTGAAGGCCTCGAAGTAACTGTTTATCATGAAAGACTTAATGAATTCAACTCTTTATTTTGGATAAAACGAAAATGGTTCTTTAGGATTTATATTGATACACGTTTTCATGACGATAACATGATGATCTATTCCATTTATCCATACAGGTTTATTGAAAAGAACCATTTTTGTAAAACAACTATTTGTCTCTGTTTTTTTTTTGTAGGGAAACTCACAGCAATTTTCATAAAGATAAGAAAAATGATGAAAGTCTGAGTAATGATATTAGTCAAAATCTGATACAACATGGTATCATTCTCAATGATAATGTAGAGTTCGGCACATCTATGATGTTCTATACAACTAATCGGTTAACCGTCATCGATTTCACCCATTCACAATTTGTTGTACATTTTTTTGGTAAATTGGATCCCATTTTAACTAGATTAAAAATTACATATTTAGATATTATTCTCCGGAAGGTTTTCATCGGCACGTTAATTAACTTGATCAAATTTTTACCTAATCTTGATTCAATAGTAATATCATCTGTATCAACGATAGAACCAAAAGGTTTATCTGTTGAAGAAATAAAAGTTCTTCGATTGTTATCAAATAATAACAATATTAGTAAAGTCAATGTTCAGGGAATCAGTGACTTGGCACAAATTCAATTCCTTCTTGATCTCTGTCCTCGTATAAAATATTTTGAAGTGGATTGTAGACATGGTCTCTATCCCGAAAATATTGTACGATTTATATTAATGAAGAATTTCAAATATATTCCAAACCTATCTAAAATTTGTCTTAAAATTTCACAAACAAATATCGACATTGTCGACAAATTGAAAAACATAATTGACTTTGAACAATTGTATCAGAATTATACAATCAAACAAATAGACAATAAAATTTATTTACAATTGAACTTATGATAATTGAATTCTTGTATAAAGTTTTTAATTAAATTGATATTTCACTTCTAGAAAGAATTTCATAGTCATGTGGTATTCGAGCCATTGTATAAAACAAACAGTTAATTAAGCACTGAGAAGAATTTAATGGCAGGTTTGAGTTTTCTCGTTTTATGACATTAGTTTGTTTCAACAAACTTTCGTAATTTCGAAAATGTTTATAGATGTTTGTATCGAGTCTAAAATTGATCTAGATGGTGTGGGTGTTGACTCCTTATTCATTCGAATCATCATTTCTAAAACACTAGTAGTGATTCACTTCTATGATGCCCTATCATTTTTCTAAAATGAATAATGATTATACGCTTAACTGGTTGAACATAAACTTTTCGACCAATCGCTTAACTATTAGATCGTGGCTTATCAAAGAAAGAACAAATTGTTGGCAACATGAAAAATATTTCTGTTGACGAAATGGAATGATACTATTTTAGACTGGTTTTTTTTATTGCATCTTCGAAATGCTCAATTAAACGACCAAGCAATACGAAAAGTATGAAATTTTATTAATTGTAAAAAACCTACATGATAATTACTCGCTTATATGCATATTGTATTAAGATTTATTTAGAATATGACAAGTACTGATCGATATTATGTAAAGTTCAAGTTTTATTCTTATTATAAAATAATTGTTATCGCTTATTGATTATGTGATATCATGACAACAACCTGTTCCTATCTATAGCGTGCTAACATATCAATGTTGGAAGTTTCCAAGTTTTCTTTCTTTTCTCCATCTAGGAATTTTCCAACTGAGTATCATGCGAATATATATTGATAACACATCACCATCATCTCACTAACATTCCATTTATTCTATTTTTTCTTTGAGTGAACTAAATCTTTCAATTCGTAGATTCCGTATTCACTATCGAATTCAACCAGAAGACACGACAAATTAATTATTCATATGATAAAAATGATTAATGAACAAAATCCATCACAAGTGATTGACACTTTTCTTTAATTAGTTATGCAACTACTTGCTTAATGTGAGTTGATAATTCCGAGACACGGTAATAATCTATTAGATTATACAATATTGTGAATAAACTGTTTTTAATGAATAATAATTAATGAAATTAAAAATAGAAAAAAACGGATACTATTTAAAACAATATAGAATTTTTTTATTTTTAATAATTACGTTATATGTTTTTCCAACTATCGAATGACTCAACAAGCATTTTATTCTGCATACTTGGAAAAAAAGCGTTGTAAATGAATCATTGTTAATATACGATAATAAAACGATGAAGAAAAAGAAAAAGGAAGAGAATCGATGCTTCATTCTGAATTATGTCAAATAAGCAAATGCACGCATAGATTCTCTTCCCTTTTTTTTTACATATGAAACTGTTTTGGAAAACTTAGCAAAATCAGACAATGATAAATGATTATTATTTCTTTATAGATAATAAGTTTGTTAGAAATGGAAATAGTCATTCAATTATATATAATTAAGAATTATTTCAGATAAAAGTTTACTCTCGCACACATGTTTCAATTTAAACGACGATTGCATAATAATAAGTCTTTTGAAGAGCAAATAAAGAAATCTCGAAGTAAGTTATACATATTCACGTCATTTTATGATATATTTTTATTTATTTCTATTTAAATAGCAACGTATGATGACAAGTAGGAAGAATGATAAATATCTTTTAACTTGATTTATTTTTTCTTCATTTTTATAGTAAAATTATTAGTTATTTTGAAAATCTATCAAATGAACTTTTCTATGAAATCTTCGATTATCTTGATGGCTATGAAATATATAAAGCATTTTCAAATCTTAATACTCGTTTCAAAGTTCTACTCACTTCTTCATCTCTTCGATTAAAAATTGATCTTCGTTATCAGGAAGAAACTATCTTACAATATTGTTCAACCTATGTTGTTGTTCCAAACAAAGATCGAATCATTTCACTTAGGTCACCCAACCATGATGACTATAATTCAGGTTTTACACTATTTAATATCGATTCATCATTTAGTAGGCTTGAGTCACTGGTATTAAGTTATATTAAATCAAATCAACTCATACCTCTTCTTATAAGTTTGATCACTCTACCTCGTCTATTTTCATTGATTATCTACTACAATGATGATCTCGAAGAGATTAACAATATCTATCAAATCATTTTCAATTTACCCATGTTAAACTACAGTAAATTATCATTTGTCTCCTTTAATTCATTTATTCCTCTATCAATAGCAACAAACAAGTCATTTAGTAGTATTAAATATCTCGTTATTGATCATTGTTGTACTCTCGATGAATTAATTGCTATGCTTTCATTCACACCTCAACTCAGTCGGCTAACTTGTAAAGAAGTCAATGAATCAAAAAAAACTATCGTAAAAGAGGCACTCAACGTAATATTCAATCTGACTCGTATTTCCATTGCTGAGTGTTATGCAGAATTTGATAAAATAGAAATGTTTCTCACTAATGTGTCACCTCAATTAGAAGTATTACGTATTGATACTTTCAGAGATGTGACTTATTTGGATGCTAATCGATGGGAACGAATTATTTCACGACATTTACTTCATTTAAACATATTTGAGTTTAAATACGAAGAACTTATTGATGAAGATTTGGAGACAACTATTTATCATGAAAGACTTAATGAATTCAAATCGTTATTTTGGATGAACCGAAGATGGCTTTTTAGAATTTATATTGACACAAACTATTTGGAGGATAATGTCATTATCTATTCCATTTCTCCACACATGTTTATTGAAAAGAATCATTTTTGTAAAACAAATTTTTGTCTGTGTTTTTTTAGACCAATACAAGGCAACTCTTATAAAGATAATGAAGGTGCTGAAAGTTTCATTAATGAGATTGGTCAAAATATGGTAGAACACAGTATCGTTCCCAATAAACAAGAATTGATCACTTCTTCTAAAATTTTTTCTGAAATGAATCAATTAACCGTTATGGATCTATGTATTACTGAATCTTATGAAACTCTATTTGACTGGATGAGCCCCATTTTAACTAGAATAGAAATTACCTGTTTGAAAATTACGGTCAGTGAGATTTTCACTGACACATTGATTGATATAATTAGATGTTTACCTAATCTTTATTCATTAATGATTTCATCTTTAAGAATGGTGCAACCTAGATATTTATTTGTTGAAGAAACAACAACTTTTCGTTTATTATCAAATAACAACAAAATTACTGAAGTCAATCTTCAGCGAATAAATAACTTACCACAAATTCAGTTTCTTCTGGATCTATGTCCTCGTATGATATATTTCGAGGTGGATTGTACACATGGTATGTTACCTGAAAGAATTGTACAATTTATTTTAATGAAAAAGACCGCATATATCCCAAATCTATCTTTAATTTGTCTTAATATTTCACAAAGCAACATGGGAATCATCAATAAATTGAAATACACAATTGACTCTGAACAACTATGTCATAGCTATACCATCAAACAAATAGACAATAAAATTCATTTACGATTGAAGTTATGGTAATCTGGTTCTTTTATAACGTTGTTAATAAAATTCATATATCAGATGTAGAAAGATGTTTATAGTCAATGTATCAAAACGAATAATTAATTAAGTACTTAGAAGAATTTAGTGGTAGATTCGAGTTTTTTCGTTTAATATTTTGTCCTCTAGAGTGTACCATGTCAGGTTACGACTGTACTTTGTACAGAATCAAATGTGAAATAAAATGACATCATTTTAGAAGACTTTCAACATAAAACTTAAAAAGAAAAGCTTCAAAAACACCTTTGTTGACATTGAATTTTCCAAAGAAATCTTGTAATTTTCCAAACTATTCGTCTAAGTTTTAGTATGAAATCTAAAATTCGTCGTGGCTTGCATAACTAGACGAACTCCATCGAATGGCATATGATTCTTGTGATTCATTTCATGATAAACCTAGAGCGGAATTTGATAAACATACGTAGGTGGTATGAGCTCTATATTCGAGTATTTCTATTAAGTATTCCGTACTTAGCTTGTGCCAAATAATACCAAATGAGCAATAGATTTCTTTCAATTATGAAATATGACTGTTGCTATATGAAAATTCATACTTATACCCTTAATTTTTTCTTAGTTTTTGTGTGAGTCATATCAAACCTTCACTATCGATCGTCTTTGATACCTAACATTTAATCGAATGTATGTACAAAAACCAGAAGCTGCACTGTTTAAAATACTCAAAAACATATTCGGCTATTGGAATGTCAAGAAAACCTTTGAAATATTTTTATACCATCTAAGTCTTACTGTTAGCACTGTTCAGTGCTTTTCTCTTCTTTGCTAGAGAACTATAGAAAAGGAGTTAGATACCTGTTTCACTTGGTTTCTGTGGAGTCTTATTCACTTGTTTTTGACTCGTATTGTAAAAGTCTATTGTGAGCATCTTTGCCAGTGTTGCAACGATTATCAGCGGCATTAAAATCATTGATCGATATCCTTACCACCATGTTTTAACCCAGATTTCTATAGACGTGGATGTAGAACTAGAAAACCTCGCTATTTTTAACCTTGAGTAAAAATTTTCATCTTACGCTTTTTGAAAACATGAATATTTTTTTAAAACAGTCCGAAGAGAATGTATCAAAACAGTGCTTTTTCGAAGTTGTTTTAGGGTAGTAGCTTCTGTTTAAAACTATATAAGTGTGTATTTTTCATAATTGCATCAAAGATTTTCCAACTATCAAGTCAGGGGAACAAAAGAATAATCATGATAATATGTCTTGTCTAGTCTTTTTGTCAAAAAGTCCTATTACATGAGTAATAGTTCGAAATCATTTATCGTGTACAGCTCACGTCCTAACTGTTTAATCGTCCATCATCAGTCTATTTGTTATGTCTCGTCTTTTTGAGAAACAGACTAGCCATGTAATGTCCACCTGACACCCGTTCAAAAACGATTTTAAATAAAAAAGCAACGAAGAACATTCACGATGTTACATTGTAGCCTCATGTACTGATCAAGTTTGGACTAGTCTAAATTAGAAAAGTATAAGAAAGAAGGTTAGATTCAATCATGTATATAATATGTCACTTACCAATCACCTAATCGATTGAACTATACGATCAAGTGATCAATTCCCATACGTCAATAAACTAAGATGCTATTTAATACAATTGCACAGTTCTTCAAACTTTACCATGAACAAAAATTTTTATCATAGAATACCAAATTAGTTAAATAAAATAGAATATGACTAATTTAAAATTGTTTTTATTTTTCTAAAACAATTTTTTTCTCATCATCAACATCGAAGAAAATTATTTTATATTGAAGAAAAACAACTTTAAACAAAAAATAATATAAAATAAAAAATGATTGAAGTTTGTTTTAATGTTCAATTTTTGAAATTTAAACTGAAATTATGTAATTTATTCTGCAATCTAATAAATACTAAATATTATTAAAAGACAATTTTCCTTGAGAACTAATCAGAATTCTTAGTATTGTCATGTACGTCTTTGTACTTCAATATAATTTTGTATTTTTAGTAAGCAATTCTTCTATTATTTTCAATTACATATTGAATGAACAAGCGACACTCTGCTATTTAGACTGCTTAAGATGACATCTGTCTCTCGTCAAATTGTAATTTTCCATCAGAAGACTCATCTGATGTCCAATACTGTCGGATCAAATGTTTGGGCCCGCTTTTCTATTCTCCTGACTAGACATGATGGATGAAAGGATGTTTTGACCTAGTCCGAACATAGTTGAAGGATACTCCTTGAAAAGTCGACCATTCCTGATGGATATGTAAGACGCCTCAGACTAAATCTCACAGGCAGTGTGGACACTTTAGATCAGTACTATTGCGCATTCACACTTATTTTTTGCTTATTTGGGCGAATGAGTCAACAAAGATTTTGCGTTGCATACTCAAAAAAAAGTATTGTAAATGAGTCATTGCAAATAATCGGTAGAAAAAGAAAGAGCATGCGAATCTATGCTTCAATAATAGCTATGTCATGTAAACGACACAAGCATACGCTCACTTGTTTTTTCTTTTTCGTAAAATTAAAAGTATTTTGAAAAGCTTACTAAAATCACATAATCAAACATGATTATTATTTCTGTATAGAAAACAATATGGTATAATTGAAAATAATTATCCGATTATATAGAATTAAAAATTCTTTCAGATAAACACATATGTTTCAATCTAAACGACGATTACATGATAATAAGCCTTTTGAAGAACGAATAAAGAAATCTCGAAGTAAGTTATACATATTCACGTCATTTTATGATATATTTTTATTTATTTTTATTTAAATAGTAACCTATGATGACAAGTAGGAAGAATAATACATACCTTTTAACTCGATTTATTTTTTCTTCATTTTTATAGAAAAATTATTAGTTATTTTGAAAATTTATCAAATGAACTTTTCTATGAAATTTTTGATTATCTTGAAGGTTGTGATTTATTTCAAGCATTTTCAAATCTTAATAGTCGATTTCAAGTTCTACTCATTTCTTCATGTCTTCGATTAAAAATTGATCTTCGTTTGAATAAAGAAGCTTTCCTAAAATATTATTCTACCTGCGTTGTAGCTTCGAACAAAGATCGAATCATTTCACTGAGCTTGGGCAATTATCATCAATATAATTCAGGTTTTACGCTAGTCAAGATCGATTCATCATTTAGTCAACTTGAATCACTAGTATTACACAATATCATATCAAACGCACTCATACCTCTTCTTATAAGTTTGATCACTCTACCTCGTCTATTCTCATTGACTATTTATTATAATGATGATCCCAAAGAGATTAGTAATATATATCAAATCATTTTCAAATTATCCATGTTAAAATACAATAGATTGTCATTTTTCGCGCTTAAATCTTTTATTCCTATATCAATAACAACTAACGTACAATACACTGGTATTAAATATCTCTTTGTTGATCATTGCTGTAGTCTTGATGAATTAATTAATATGATTTCATATACGCCTAAACTCTGTCGTTTAACTTGTCAACAAGTGAATGAATCGAAGAAAAAAATAATAAAAGATACACTTAAAATGATATTCAGTCTGACTCGTATTTCTATTATTAAGTGTTACGTGGAATTTGATAAACTAGAAATATTTCTCGCTAAGGTATCACCTCAATTACAAGTGTTACGTATTAATGTTTTCGAAGATGTGACTTATTTGGATGCTAATCGATGGGAACAAATAATTTCACAATATTTACTTCATTTAAATATATTCGAGTTTAAATACGAAGAATCTGCTCGTGAAAGCCTCAGAGAAACTGTTTACCATACAAGACTTAATGAATTCAACTCATTATTTTGGATTGAACGAAGATGGCTCTTTAGAATCTATATCAATACAAACTTTTGGGACACTAATACTATTGTCTATTCTATTTTTCCATACAGGTTTAATGGAAAGAATTATTTTTGTAAGACAATATTTTGTCTCTATTTTTTCTTTTTTGTAGGCAAACTCACAGCAACTTTCACAAAGATAAGGAAAACGATGAAACTTTCAATGATGATATCGATCAAAATATAATACAACATAGTATTATTCTCAATAATGATATGTATTCCGGTACGTCTATGATGCTTTATGCAACTAATCAATTAACTGTCATCGATCTCACATGTTTTCAATCTATTGTACATTTTTTTGATATGATCGGTCCCATTTTTACTACGTTACAAATTACTTGTTTGAATATTACGCATCAGAAAGTTTCCATTAGCACGTTAATCAATTTGATCAAATGTTTACCTGATCTTGATTCATTAGTTATATCATCTTTAGTAATAGTAGAACAAAGATGTTTATCTGTTGATGAAACAAGAACTTTTCATTTGTTATCAAATAACAATAGAATTACTAAAGTTAGTCTTCAGCAGATGAATGACTTCGAACAAATTCAATTTCTTCTTGATCTCTGTCCTCGTATGATATATTTCAAGGTGAATTGTACAAATGATTTCTGTCCCGAAAATGTTTTAAGATTTATTTTAATGAAAAGTATCAAATATATTCCAAACCTATCTAAAATTTGTCTTAAAATTTCACAAACAAATATCGACATTGTCAACCAATTGGAAAACATAATTGACTTTGAACAATTGTATCAGAACTATTCAATCAAAAAAGAAAATAATAAAATTTATTTACAATTGAACTTATAATAATTGCGTTCTTGTATACAGTTTTTAATGAAATTGATATTCTACAGATAGAAAGAACTTCATAATCACTTGTTATTCGAACCCATGTACAGCACAAAGAGTTAATTAAATATTTAGAAGGATATAACGATAGATTCAAGCTTTTTCGTTTAATATTTGGCCCATTAGTATTTACTATGTCAGGTCATGGGTACATCTTGTACAGAATCGAATACGTGATAGAATGATATCACTTTAGAAAAATAATGTACTACCATATCAATTTTGGAAATTTCTAAATTTTCTTTCTTTCTCTCGTCCAGGAATTTTCCAACTTAGCACTCTACCATATATTGACATAACACATCATCGTCAGCTTAGTTGTCAATTCGCTTATTCCGTATATTTTTGTTTGAATAAACCAAATCTTCCAATTCGTGAATTTCCTATTTATTGTCCAATATATGATAACAACATTTATTGTTCAGAAAAAACAAATAATGATTAATGAATAAAACTCGTTACATATGATTGACTGTTTTCTTCAATTGGTTATATAGCTATTTGCTTAATGCAATTTAATAACTATCTCCTATCGGATAGTTTAATATTTTCGAAGTCATAGTTTAAACTTAATTACCTCATTCAAACAAGAAATTTTTATTTAACTGCAATAATCTATTAGACTATATTATACAGTAAAAAAACAGAATATAAAATTACACCAGATGTCACTTAAAAATATATAAAATTGTTTATTTTAATTAATACTTCATACGTTTTTTTTCAATTGTCCCGTAGATCGATAATGATAGTATGTTGGATACTCGAAAAAAAAAAGGATGGCAAATGAGTCATTGCAAATATTCGATATAAAAAAGACGAAGAAAAAGAAAAAGAAAAAGCATGAGACTCGACACTTTACCCATAAACATGTCACATAAGCAAAACATGCATTGATTCTCTTATTTGTTTTTCTCATGTATAAAAGTATTTTGAAAATTCAACAAAATCAGACAATGACATATGATTATTATTTCTGTATAGAAAACGATATGATATAATTGAAAATAATTATCCGATTATATAGAATTAAAAATTCTTTCAGATAAACACATATGTTTCAATTTAAACGACGACTGCATAATAATAAGTGTTTGGAAGAAGAAACAAAGAAATTTCGAAGTAAGTTCTACATATTCATAACATTATATGATATATTTTTATTTATCTTTATTTAAATAGTAACGTATGATGACAAGTGAGAAGAATGATGAATACCTTTTAAATTAATTTATTTTTTCTTCACTTTTATAGAAAAATTATTAGTTCTTTCGAAAATTTATCAAATGAACTATTCTATGAAATTTTCGATTATCTTGATGGTTATGAAATATATAAAGCATTTTCAAATCTTAATAGTCGATTTCAAGTTCTACTCATTTCTTCATGTCTTCGATTAAAAATTGATCTTCGTTCTCTTTCAGAACCTCTCCAACAAAATTCTGCAATTGGTATTATCAATACGAACAAACATCAAATTATTTCACTTAATATGACTAACTTTGATCACTATGATTCAAGTCTTACACTATTTAACATCGATTCATCATTTAGTCGACTTGAATCATTAGTGTTAGATGATATGAAATCAAATCAACTCATACCTCTTCTTGTAAGTTTGATCTCTTTACCTCGTCTATTCTCATTGACTATCTATTATGATGATGATCTCAAAGACATTAGCAATATATATCAACTAGTTTTCAACTTACCAATGTTAAATTATTATAAATTATCATTTTTCTCATTTGAATCATTTATTCCTCTATCAATAGCAACCAGCAACCAATTTAGTAGTATTAAATATCTCGTTATTGATCATTGTTGTACTCTCGATGAATTAATTAATACAATTTCATATACGCCTCAACTCTGTCGACTAATTTGTCAACAATTAAATGAATCAGATGACAACATCGTAAAAGATTCACTTAAAATAATATTTAGTCTAACTCGTATTTCCATTGCTAGATGTTATGTAGTATTTGATGAACTAGAAACGTTTCTCACCAATGTATCACCTCAATTAGAAGTATTACGTATTCAAACTTTCAAAGATGTGAATTATTTAGATGCTGATCGATGGGAACGAATTATTTCACACTATTTACTTCATTTAAATATATTTGAGTTTAAATACGAAGAACTCATTGATGAAGAGTTGGAATCAACTGTCTATCATGAAAGACTTAATGAATTCAACTCGTTATTTTGGATAAAACGACAATGGTTATTTAAAATTTATATTGACACAAACTATTGGGATGATAATGTCATTATCTATGCCATTTCTTCACACAGGTTTATTGAAAAGAATCATTTTTGTCAAACAAATCTCTTCTCTGTTTTTTTCTAGAAAAACTCCAGACAATTCTCATAAAGATAAAGAAAATGATGAAAATTTCATTAATGAAATTGGTCAGAATATGATGCAACATAGTCTTATTTCCAATCAACAAGAGTCTGTTGTTTCTTCTATAGTGTTTTTTGAAATTAATCGATTAACTGTCATCGCTCTCTCATATTTTGAATCTGATGAATCTTTGTTTGATATGATGGGTCCGATTTTTACTACAATACACATAACCTGTTTGAATATTACATCCAGAAGAATTTTCATTGGCGCATTAATCGACCTGATCAAATGTTTACCTAATCTTGATTCATTAATAATATCATCTCTAGCAATGGTAGAGCCAAGATGTTTATCTAATGAAGAAACAAGAACTCTTCGCTTGTTGTCAAATAATAACAATATTAGTAAAGTTAATGTTCAACGAATAAGTGACTTAGCACAAATTCAATTTCTTATTGATCTCTGTCCTCGTATGAAATATTTTGAGGTGGATTGTACGAATGGTCTCTTTTCTGAAAACATTATACGATTTATTTTAATGAAAAATCCCAAGTATATTCCTTATCTATCTTTACTATGTCTTAGAATTTCACAAACAAATATGGACATCGTCGGCAAATTAAAAAGCATAATTGATTTTGAACAATTGTGTCCTAACTATATAATCAAACAAATAGACAA
>CAJNOL010000131.1:125158-140986 GCA_905250125.1 Rotaria sordida
AAGAACCATTTTCGTTTTATCCAGAATGAAGAATTGAAACGATTAATCAATTCATGATAAATACTTGCTTTGATATCTCAAACGGACCATAACACTTAGCAATGGAAATACGAGTTAAACTGAGTATAGTATGAAATATGTCTTTTACAACGTTTTCTTTCGATTCATTCACTTGTTGAGAAGTTAAACGACAGAGTTGTGGTATATATGAAAGTGTAGCAATTAATTCATCGAGACTACAAGTGAGAAAAATGATAACTTGTTATAGTTTAACATTGGTAAGTTGAAAATGATTTGATATATATTGCTAACCTTCTTGAAATCATCATTATAATAGATAGTCAATGATAATAGACGAGGTAAAGAAATTAAATTTATAAGAAGGGGTGTGAGTTTATTTGATTTCATATTGTCTAAGACAAGTGATTCGAGTCGACTAAATGATGAATCGATGTTAAATCGTGTAAAAGTTGAATTATAAAAAATAAAAATTGGTTAAACTAAGTGAAATAATTTGATGTTTATTCGAAGTAGCAATGCAAGTTGAACGGCCTTGTTTGACAGCTTGTGGATGAAAACGAAGATCAATTTTTAATCGAAGAAATGAAAAAGTGAGTAGAGCTCAAAAACGAGTATTAGGATTTGAAAATGCTCCAAATGAGTCGTCTTTTTGTGATACCTCAAACCTTACGCTCGAAAACTCACCCAAATCCACACGCTCACTCAGGCCAACACTCATACCAACATCTATACCCCCACAATCAAGCATACCCATATTCACCTTATGAAGATTCATTAAGTGGTACTAGAAATCTTGATAACTATATCTCTACAGAACTCTCTTAAACATCACAGCTGACTATCTTTATCTGTTTTCCCTATACAAGAATTGTATCTCTTTTGAGGATGAGCTATTTAAACTGGAGTAGGAATGTAACAACTGCTGAAGAAAATAATAGTGAAACGTGTGAAATAAATTCAGCAATAGTTTTTCTACGTTTTTCTTTTGTGCTGTTCATTTTAATAAAAAATGTAAGTTTAACAAATGTTCTTATATGCGAATTTGAAAAATTCTGAACACTATTTTTTTAATATTCTAGTGTGTTTCTAATATTTCATGAAACTCTGGTAATTTTCTTATGATGACTATCAGATTTTTTCACGAATATAAATTTTCCCATAATGGCTTGATGATGTTACTCATAAGGCTCATGAAAGTGAAAAATGAGGTGATTTCGTGTTAAATATATATATATATATATATATATATATATATGTAACACTTACCTACGAGATTTATCAACTCAATTATCAAGTTTTCTTAAAAATAAAAAATAAGCAGCTGTAATTATAAGATGTGTCGGTGTATTTTATTGTTATGTGCAGAATACGTCATGCTCTTACCCTTGACAATATAAACTATCAATCATATTGCTCGACAATGTTTTTTTCTATATACTTTTAATTAATTTTATTGATGGAGTAATTGGTAATGTTCTAAATATTTTGATTTTTTTTTCTTCTGAAAAACTTTTCAAAGTAACTAATGTGTATATTATCTTATCTTCGAATTTTCTATCAATTTTTGTCATTTAAATCTTCTCTTAGTAGTAGGCCGTATTTTAATTACTATAAATGCCATTGATCCAGTGAATGTTTTCCTTTTCAGATGTAAATTAAAAGTAGATGCGGATTTAACATTCTTACTTATGAGCGTTACAATACTATGTTTTGCTGTTTTATTTACTTTGACTGCTTTTTACATTTGTAGTTATTTTATGTGGTATTTATTCTAATATTTTATCACTAAGAGAATATGTCATTTCTAATCCAGTGATATCTATTTATACATCAGTTTTTATTTATCAAATTTTTGTGTTATATGATTCCTATTATTATATCATCAACGTTCAGTCTCTTAGATTTTCTTAATGTTCTCTACAGTATTCAACAAATAATCTGAATTATGCAGTATTTTTAGCTTCTTCATCAAGATATCGTCGTCGAATGAAGTATGTATTGGCAATAATCATCTGCGTCATGATCACAGGCATGACTACTAACGAGATTAGAAGAATAAGTCGAGTAGAGTGTTTTGTTCAGACTACGATGGAGATCTCTAATTGACAAGAAAACGTTAGTGACTATGTCAAAGATTTCAGATCCAGTTTTTATCTATTAGAGTAATATCGACATCATATAGTATTAAAATAAAATAACAAAAAACGAACTTTTTATTGCAATAGAACATGATGTTTGAACTCACTCTTGGAAAAAAAATATTATAGATGAGATTCATTTGGAAACAGGGCTAGATACGGAAAGCTATCAGGTACAGATTTATAAAGCATTTCAGAAAAATATCAAAGATTACTTAGGTCATTTTGTAATTATATTTTACACTTTCAATACATTTTGATTCTCTAGTCATCAGCGTACGAATTGACTTCATGTGTTGAGGAATGTGTAGCAACAATAAATAATCTTAAGTTGACCTTTGTTTTTGAGATAGTTTTATTTTTAATGAAGATGTAATCATTACGATTTATTTTCACTATATTGAAACAATATTAAAAGTTATCATTTTGTTGTTAATCACTATTGTCTTATTTTCAAGAATGGTTATTTATTGGTTGTTTTTGGTGCTCTTCCTTTTCTTGAATGTGAAAGACACAAGTTGTAATACAATAAAGAAAAAATTAAGCAATACAGACATTTTTGCACTTGCACCTTCATGAACAAAGTCATTCTATACAAATATTAGCTAAACTAACTGTAATATCAACTGATTAATCAGTCGATGAGATAATAAATAGTTTTTCTTGTGATATATTTAGTTATCATCAAATATTCATGACTCCTCTTTGTATAACCTACAATGTTTAATGTTAAGAGTGCATTGAGTACAGAAAAGATACTCGTTTCTTTTGGAATATGTACTGACAACATTCAATTAATTTCTATGGGTTGGTTTTGATGATGAAAGAACACGTGTTGAAAACACGTGCAAGTCAATGCATACATTCCATTGACTTTTTTGTCTTCCTACATTCATATACCACAACACACACAGATTTTTTCTTTTCGTTCTATTCTGAGGTCAACGCAGACATTTCTTGTTCTATATATATATATATATATATGTTGGTTTCTGAACGTACAACATAAAAAATGGATGTAATTAAAGATACTGTTAATAGTTTAATCGGTCGAAAACCGGCTGGTCCCAAAGTTCGATATGCTGTTGTTGGAGCAGGATCAATTGCTCAAAGTGCTTTCATGCCTGGTATTCTAGAAACGACTAATTCAGGTAAATAAAATTTGAGAAAACTAAAGATTATTTGAGACACTACAAAAGTTTTTGATTTTTTTATGCATTTAAATGAATTAGAATTCATATTTTCCATTTGTATATATTGGTATAAGAAATAATTGAATTTAATTTTTTTTTGTTTTTGAAAAATCTATTCTTTACTATAATAATTAAATTGTTTTAGAAATGACTGTGTTATGTAGTGATGATGCCGAAAAACGTGATCAATTAGCAAAACAATACAATTTAATACCATATTCATATGATGAATTTGATAAAATGTTAGATAATCATGAATGTGATGCTCTTTATATTGCTACACCAAATTTTCTTCATATAAACCATGTTGTTCCCGCACTCGAAAAAGGTTTATTGAATAGATGATTAAAATTATTTTATATTATTATATTTAGGTTATCATGTTTTATGTGAAAAATTGATGGGATGTAGTGTAGAAGAATGTGAAACTATGATGGCTGCTCAAAAGAAAAGTGGTGCCAAATTAATGATTGCTTATCGACTTCATTGTGATCCAGGCAATTTAGAAGTACTTGAACGAGTACGAAAAGGAGATTTTGGTGATCCACGTATATTTATATCAATGCATACACAAAATCTTCGACCAGATAATCATCGTGCTAAATATGGTATATTTAAATTTTTGAAATATTTAAAATTCATAAATGGAATAATAAAAACTAATGTACGATAATTCTTTTTTTTTGTTGTTCTTTCTATTTGTAGGATTTGATTGTGGTCCTGTTCCTGATATGGGTCCATATCCAATTAATGGTTCACGTACTATGTTTGGAGATGAACCTATTGAAGTTCAAGCTATGGGATTAAAAAATTCTGAACATAATTTAGAAATGGAATATGATACAGTTGCTGTTAATATGAAATTTCCGCGGGATCGAGTAGCATCATTCGTTGTTGGATATTCAACAGTTTTGACTACATTTTATCGTATTATTGGTACACAAGGTATTCATTTTATTTCTTAAAAATAATTATATTGAAATTGAAGAATTTTAATATGTGTTCTGTTTTTTTTTCTAGGTGAAATTATAGTAGATCCAGCATTTAATTTTGATAAAGCTGTTTCATATACAACTCGATTTGGTGAAGGTGGTGAAGATGAAAAAAAGAAAAATTTTCCGAAAGTTGATCAATTTGGTGGTGAAACTGAATATTTTTCTGATTGTATTTTGAAAAATATTGAACCTGAACCAAATGGTGAAGAAGGTTTATTAGATACACGTGTTGTTTATGCTATTAAAAAATCACTTGAAACAGGCAAACCAGTTAAATTAGAACCATACAATCGACTTAGACGAGCTCAAATGGATCAAGTACGATCGGTTTCATTTGGTAAACCGCCCAAACAAAAGGATGTTATTGGTCGTGATTCGGCAAAACCAGGTTTAGATGCTACACCAGACACTCGTTAAACACATCTTTCATTATAGTTCTTTTTTTGTTTTTCGTCATTGTCAATAAATAAACCTGCTATTAATTTGTAACCATAAATTACAAAATAACATTCATTGATATTTGTATTAATACAAATCTACTAAGTGATGGATGATATGAAATAAATGTTGACATTCTCACATAATTTAACATACTACTCCTATTTGCATTCTTCTCTTGGCAAGGTTTTTGAAAGATATATTATTTTTTTCTGATATAAAAATGTATTACTCTTTACAATAAAATGTTTTAATTAATGTTCTGTCGGAGACGATTTTTCACACTCACACTCGAACGGAATCTAATCGATATCCGGTAGATACTTTCATAGTCATAGTACAGTTTGCAAACTTTTATTTTATATGAAAAAGTATACAATTTAGTTTCTTCCATAAACAGCAACAACAAAAAAAAGAGATCATCACAAATTCTACAAAAAAAGCAAGTGATGCAGGATTCACTTAGTGTCTTTCTGCTTCTAAAATCAGATCAAGTTCGCTAAGTATCTGTTTGCTTGTTACTGGTGAAGCTAGAATGGAACGCAGTGTTGGTGTCAAAGGTCACAATTGTGGATATATATACACGAATACTTTTTCCATCACGATAATACATGTTCACCTTTTTAATAGTTCAATTTCTTCTCCATCTATTCAATTACTTCATCATATAGTTCCTTGTCATCTGTAGATCAATTTTAATTCAAAACGAATTCTATCAGTAAAAAAAGAAAATATCGCTTTTCAATTCTGTGATCTATTCTCAAGTTCAATAATTCCTATGCTTTTATACATATCGCTGGTAGGACACTAGATTGTAATCTATGTTTAACTAGTACTAAAAAAAGCAAGATAATTTTACCCCACAATGTATTTTACGTTTATCGAAATAATTTTATTCATTTGGTTCGCTAAATGAAATTCTCTCAATCAACATGACAAACAACAACTCAAGTTATAGCATATTCAATATCATCAGAAAGTACAATATTTCAATGACATTATTATTTAAAACACGATGTCATATTAGATCAAATCATTACTTTCTTTATAGTTTGTATAGTATATGTTACAAGTTTAACTATTATTATAATCATTATTATAGATATTATTCAAAGTTTTTATTGATCATCTTCGAAGTAAAGGAATAAAAAGAACGATTAAAATTTAGATATAAACAGACAAAATTTACTTAGTGAAAGTAGGTTATGTATTGATTGTTTCGCATATTTTTTTTTTCGTCATATTATTAGTTTGTTTTGTATATTCATTTAATATTTGAAAAAAAAATATCCAATAAAAATAAAAACACTGAATTTATATTTTGTATGTGATATATCATTGATAAATGCAAAATTTCAAACAAAGTTAGGATAATTATCTATACATGTTATAGAATGCGAACAAAAAGTTATTTTATTTACTAGAAGTAGTCAAACATTATATTTGAATATAGATTTTGTAGATACAACACTAAATGCAATTCAATGCTTTCATTTTATCATTTTGAATCGAACAACAATTTTTTTTGTCTGAAATAAAAACTTACATATCCACAGAAAAAATTTTTGAATAAAATTGCGGAAATCAGACCATTTATTCAGTTTTTACAAACCGGTCAAAACTGCAGTGCGAACTAAGTTTTGCTATTGGAATTGTGGTTGTCTCTATTCTCACCGCGATTTTGATCGGTTCAAAAAAAACCGATTAAACGGTCTAACTTTCGCGGTTAACTACAAATTCTAAACAATAGTTCAATATTAAGGTTAGCCATTATCCAAGTGTGTTTTTACTCACAAGACATTTCAATTTCTGTTTATATTTTTCAAAGATAATTTAATGAGCATACGTCATCTATTCCATACAAATACATATTTTTTTGAAAAAGAATCGATTGAATAGTTAGAATAGTTCCATCGTACGTGTTGTGACCTTATTTTTACCATACACATGCGGTTTCTATGCTTATTCATAAAATTGTATCTCAAAGTTATTTCCTTGCAATAATTTCATATATATATATATAACTATTGAACTACTATCATTTTTGTTTCTATTTATTGCGAAATAGAACTTTATCTAATAAATTAGTCGTACATGAATATATTTGAACCATTTATTGTTGTCAGTGGTAAACTCGTAATTTGTCAATAGTATCTGAAGAGATAAATATATTAGCTAAATATAGAGAGATAACAAAAAATCAGATTTTTTTGTCGAAATTGACTACAACTATCAAAACTAATGCAAATAATCTGTATACGACCAAGCTTGACATTACTAAACTCAGTTGATATGTATAATTTTCAGAATCATCAACATATATACATATATGAAGAAAAACAACACATGATAAATGTCTTTGTAAACGATGTTAATGTTCTTTTTTTTTTAGATCTTTAATACTTCAACAAGTGAACAATTGGGCCTCTTTATAACAGTTTATGAAAAAAAAGAATTTCTATTTTCCTTGATTCAATTGTTGAATCAAGAATTATCACTACTAAACAAACTTGTAAAGTTTTAAGCATCGTGCTTAGTATACATGCCATATCTTTGCAAACGAGATTCTTAACTTGATTATCGTTCAGTTGATTGGAATGACATATGGAGGTGCACAACTTCTACTTTAAATGTTCATGAAAAAAATAACACTGACTCATCTGAAAATGAACTAAAGAAAACCTAAATAAATAAGAAATGTCAATCTTAGCTGATGCATCTATTTATCATAATCATCCTTTCAAATACCTACATTATGACAATAATATAATAAAAAAATGAGCCGTATGATGCTTTACTTAGTCGAATGTAAAAGTATAACTTGCTATTATACATACATTATGCACAAGAAACTGCAATCTTTCGAAGATAGGAAATGAAAATCTTTGAAAATTTATATGAACGAAGTTATCCACGAGGAACTAACACTTTTCTATTTGTTAAGTCGAATGCTGTGTGCGAATATCATGCAATATTCATACTACCAGTGGTTTTCCAAGTTTCTATTGATAAGTCATACAATCTTATGACATTGCTGCTTTTTGTTGACCAAGACAACAAAAAAAGTGTATTTGTCAAATGGGAAATCCAGACATAATGGCCATTTTAAACTTTCGGATCGCTAATTATCAACAATTTCGCCTCAGTCAAAAAGACATTTCTCTATCCATGAGATATATTTACAAATTTTTGTTAGATTGATCAACATTTTATTACTTTTAAGTTGCAACATTACTAATTGATTTGAAATGTTAACTTCATTTGAAATTTGCCTATTAAAAGAACGTGATCGTCCTCTATCCATAAGAACTTTCCTATTTTAATCTATATTTAAGTTGTTACAGCAGGAAATCATCTGATTTAGATTCTAATGCTCCAATCATTCGTGCAGAAAATCTTGTTCCATTCCTTGGCTGAGGTTCTTAGTATTTATCTTGAAGATTTAAGTACATCAGAAATTATACAATTACAGATTTTAACATTATGAAAGTTAGCTTCACTTCAATCATCATCGAATGATCGTAACTGGTATTTAACGAAATCATTCGAAATTCCAGGTTCAATTGAAAAATATATTCATGTTATTATCTGTAAATCTAAATTATTATAATCAATTAGTTTTATTTCATTTTCAAAGTACAAATAAAAAATTTAGTATTCATTTTAGAAATGAAATAATTGATGCTAAATATCAATGGTTTGAAAATGTTCATTCAAACCCTATTGATATAGTTATCAAATAGACAAAAGAAGAGATTTCGACACAATTGTATGTATGAAAAGTTCTATGAGGTCTCTTTCAAACGACGAAATAATATTTAAAGACGGAAACGGAAAAATAAATCCAGAACTAGTAGTCCTATTTCTTACGTTCTTATCTATGTTTATAGCTAAATAATTTACTATCTCTATATGTTGAATGATGACCATGTCCTTTTTTCAATAACAAGAATATTCCAAGAACATATTGAACCTTCAAAAAAACTTCTTGCTACTAGAATTTGCAGTTTTTAGTAAAAATTGCTTGAAAATGCCCAATATTCAAAACATGGAATTTGATCTAAAAAAATTGAGATGAATATCTTTAAGAACATATAATGCTTACACTGGTATAGTTTCATTACTCATGCAGTATTGTCAAGATATCAACACAGTTGAAATCATGTTATTTCGGTGGTTCATAACGTATCTAACCGCAAGAATCTTGTTGCATATCGACCCACATGGTATTTCATTTTCAGTATGAATAAAAACGTTTGTCTTCTTATGCGGTGCTGTAGAATATAAATGGCAACGTAGATAACTCGATAAAGTGCTCTTTGTGAATCTAGAAAGATTATAAGAATCAAAAAGAACGATACCTCATTATACAATTAGTATTTCTCAGTTTCTATCTGCGATAGACCTTACAGACATCTGCATTGTTCTCCAACTATTCATTAGAAAACAAAAGATGTTTGACTACAAAGATATTCTAGCAATCAACTATAACCAACGATGATTGACCTCAATAGTTACCGTTCTTTATTTAGTTTAATTCCAACGCAACACTCATTTATATTTCATAACAAACTAAAATTCGAATACAGAATAATAAATTTACTTGGCATGCAAATTATTTTCTAAGCAAAAGTCAACTTAGAATTTAAATAAGTTTACTTAGCAAAATAATAATAGTCTTTTCATATTATATAATAAATACAATAAAGTGAAAGATCTTCTCTTCGATGCTTAATGTTTTTTAACAAAATTAATAAGAGAATTAGAAATCTTTCCATGAAATAGAATAGTATTCTTTTGTATTAATCTTGCACATAAACACTTCAAACTAATTTTCGTTCTAGCTCTAAGAAATTGCTTCATATTTGAATCTGTTGCAATATCGATGGGTGTCTCTCTTAAAGCATTAACACAATCTAGATGAACACCAGCATCACAAAGATATTGGATTATAGTATCATCAACTACATTTGAGTTGGAAACAAATATATGAAGTGGTGTGTTTCGAATAACATCTATTGCATTCACATCAGCACCACATTGTAAAAGTAAACGAACTGTATGTAAACATGGATATCTATAATAATAGATAATCTTTCACAAATAATTATTTAATTTAAAATCGAAAACATACTTGCAAATGAAATCGATGAAATAATCATTTGCAGATGTATGATTATTTAGACTTAAATGTAATAGAGAAGATCTATCGGTTTGAGTAACATACTGATGTTGAACAATGATACGAATTTGTCGATAAAATATTTGACGATCATTATGTGAAATTGTTGATTTTGATGGGATCTGAATAAGAAAATCTCGATAGAAGAAACAAAGAATTTCTGCTAAACATATCAATACCTGACTAATGATTGTTATTAAGAAAAGTAAAGTATGTAAATTATAATCAAAGTCCTTCTTATTATGCTCCAACTCTTCAAGTATTACTGTTATTACTGTCTGCCAAGGCACAATCGGTATTGATAATGATTTTCGTATCATGTCACTAAAAATCGAAGCCCATTGACGCAAATCATTGGTGTCTATAGATAATGAGTACTGTTGACGTAAGCTAAGTTCATACAACCAAAAATCAACTCCTCGATGATGCTGTGCATTATCAGCTAGAAGGGCACCACGAAATCGAAGAGAACGACAGTATCTTGCATTAGTAGGTCCAAGCAAACGTTCGCGCACAAGTAACGCTTCTATGTACATATGATCATCATTTAATCGAAGTTTTTCTAACTCATCGATTGTTTGACATTCTTGTCGATTATCAAGTACTTCTACAGTTGATAGTCTTAGAACTTTAGAAAGATTATGTTGAGATCGAAGTTCAAGTGCTCGATAGAAGTATTCAAATGATTTTTCAAAATTAGAAATTCCATGTTCACGACAGGCAAAAGCACTTCCAAGTAATTCTTGCGCTTCGATTTGTTCAAGTAATGAACATTGTGAAGAAATAGCATCGACAAGATCAATTCGTCTCTTTTCAGCTGCTAATAATAGTGGAGACATGTGAATATCGTTTGGTCGAAAATTTCGAGCACCATGATTCAACAAAAATTGAACTAGTTCAAGTGAACCACGGCCTGCAGCAAAATAGAGTGGTGGACGTCCATCATCCGTCGATTCATTCACATCACAACCTAATTCATCAACAAGATAAGTTGTCATTTTTAAATCTTCATTGTAAACACTTGCAATAAGATTCGTTTCATTATGTATTTTGGTAATATGTATATTAGCACCATTCTCATTCAAATAACGAGCCATATCAATATTACCATTGCAACAAGCACAACGAAATGCTGTTGAATTTGTTTTAGTTGTGTGATTAACTTGAGCTCCATGTTCGACAAGTAGTTTCACAATTTGAAAATTATCGATGGCAGCTGCTGCCCATAAAACGGTTACATCTTGATACATTAATAAACTTCGATCTTTTTCAACTAGCTGGACATCATTTACCACTTCGAGATCGAGTTTGGAATAATTAAGCAATATTCGTACTATGTCTTCGAACTTATTTGAACAAGCAATCATAAGTAAAGTACATTTTTGTTTGTTCGGTTCATCATATATTCGATTTAAGTAGATCTCAGGATTGCTCATTGTTGACAAATGACTTTCGAGTGCTTTGAAATCTCCTTGATGGACAGCCGATAATAACAAGTTATTCACTTCATCCTTGAAATCATCATTGTATTTCATCATAGTGGTAAATGCATACAAATGAAAAATGATGTTTTACCTTGCATTTATAATCACACATACAAGTTGCATTTTGTTTTTGCATTTTTCTTCTGTTCTTCTGCTTCCTTGCACGATGTAAAATGAATCATCGTGCATACAGAAGAAAAAGAAACATTTTAACTAAACAGAACAATAAAAAAAAAGATATCTTGTGTCTAGTTTTTTTCTTTATCCAAAATATTTGATAGTCAAATATATCTCGAAGGCGAAAGTGAGTGTGGTGTGTTTACAAAATATCTATATATTATCACAAATTAATTTGCCAGTTTGGATCAAACATGGTTCATTTGATTTGAAAGTAACTGTATTCATTTGATTCTTTGATAACATTAATGATGTGTTCATGAGATTTTTACCTACTATCTTATTATAACGATCTAATGTGTAAGATGATTGACGAAGAATGGAAAGAAAGCTTTACTGACCCAAACTAATTCAAAATGTGACTCTTATTGTTCTTGAAAACTGTAGGATATTTGAATTCCCTCGATAATCAATACCTTAAGTTGAGAATCGGTTAAATTTTGAAATTTACAGTGATGAATTATATTTTATTATTTTCGAATCATACTTGGTATCTGTTCATCAAAGAACTCAGTTTTGTATGTTCAAAATCAGGAGATAACCATGAGTTGGCTAATTTGACTTATAAAATAAATGAAGACTTAAAAACTTCATATCAGCTGAAAAATGACTGAAAAAAGCTCGAGTTGGAATTTCACTATGGAAACAGCCCAAAATAAGTTTTTAGTGAACTATAACTTTAATTAGAAATAGAAACGATTGTAGAGATTTAGTGGATAGGTTAAGATTGATTTGAGAGACCGAATGACACACGACACATCATTGAAGTGAAGGTGAGAGCAGAAGACCTTAGACAGGATATTTTGTCAGAGTGCAATAAAGTCCTTACTTGAATTATAAATAATATAATATGAAAAAGGGTATGGTTGTCGGCTCAGTTGAAGGAAAAGCTTCTGTGTTCATATTAGAAAGGTTATAATAATAAGCAGAATTGTAAAAATAGTATTCATATTCAGAGTAAGAACGTGTTTTCTGACAGAGGTATAACAGAAAATATGAAGTAAATTTGCAATTCTATGGTAAAAGTATCTCGAAAGAATTATTAATAAGTAATTATTGCTCTCTTGTTGCATAGGTAACGGAATATTTTGATTTTAGGATAGACTCAACATTTTTTTATCAGATCCTCATCGGAAAATCAAAAATGAGAGAAGACGAGTTTTTGAATGTCACTTAGATGAAATATAGTTAGTGATATTGCAACGAGTAACAGTGGTGGAGATCAGCAAAAGAATTCTCAACTTGCGTAAAAAAAAACATGCGAATGTTTATGTTCATTGATATGCTACTTTGAAAAGAAGAAATTCTGATCTTCTTTATCCTGAACAACGTTAATAGGAGATGTAGAAATGTTCTAGTAAGAATAGATATTGCATTGTTAGTTTTTACACTGTTAAAAATGTTCAATCGGCATGTAATAGTTAATCTATTTCAGTTTTTTTGTACAGTTCTTCTTCTTTTATAATGAAGAATCCCTACTTCAATTCATTAACAATGTATGATCCAATATTTAGTTGTATAAAATTCGATGCTTCTTTAAAGACTTTTTTAAAGTCTGCTTGATTCAAAAGATGTTATTATTTTAGCTACTTGAGGCGGCGAAAAATATTGGCGTTTATACAAAAATGTAGTGCGCTGCACAAATCTATAAATCTGATGGAAGAAGAAAAGTATTTGAGTTTACTCTATTACACGAAGCGTGTATCTAGTGTAGGCTTTTGCTTTTCCGAGACTTGTGACTTCACTGCCTATATCTTGTTGTATAAACACAAGAAAGACGAGTAGTATAAAAAGAAAAAAATAGATATTCTTCATATGTAAATGATGAATACATAAAAGAAGAACGAAATCATTCATAAAATTTTGTTATTGTTTTCATGTTGATAGGGTGAGCTTCTAAGATGACGATGTGGATGTGGGAGGATATGAATATGTGGGTGTAGGTATGCATTTTCTTTTCCCCCGCATCCACATCCAAAAATGTTCTTTTTTTTGTCAATCAATTCCATTGGTTGATTGATGTTCATCTAATTCTTAGTGTTTGAAGACAATTGATAGCGAATTCTCTGACAAAGTATATAGAGGATCGTATCAAATAATGATTATTCTATAGACTAAGAAAGTAACAGTACTATTTTATCTCATCCTATACAAAAATCCTATTGTTATAAAAACAATAAATCAAATAAATTTTAGCTGTTCGTTATTATAGTAAATTGTTTTAAAAAGTATTTTCATTAAATTACTATTTTTATACGAAAATAAAAAATATTTTTTGTTCAAATATCTTTTAATAATCGACCAGATTTTCTTAATTCTTCTGCATTTGATTTTTCTGGTTCAGATAACCAAAATAAATTATTTTCTAAAAGACCAGCTAAAACAAAAGCATGACCCATTTTTGGTTTTGGCATATTAATAACTTGTTCTAATGTATAACCTTGTCCTAAATGATCCCAACCATCAAAATCTAATAATGCCATAGGTTTTTTATGTTTATCATTTTTATCTTCACAACAATATTTTATATAAATATCATTTAATTTTTTATATGCATCTGTTTGTTCAACATATTTTGCATATAATGGTGCATAGATTATTTTACGTGCTTCAATATAATTTAATTTTTTTCCATTCCATAAAGAATAAAGTGGTTTACTTGCTTTACGTCCAAGTGGAAAACGATGTGGTTTAGAATCATTCCAACCATTTTCAGCCCATTGCCAATAGGCTTGTGACGGTGAATAACCATCTGTATCAGTAAATTGTTTATAAACTTTACAGAATTGCCAAGCATTTTCCATATTTTTTGCAATGAACATTTTACCATCTTTATTATTTGAATATAATTCAATTGGACCTAAGAAAAATGGACTAAATTCTGAACACCATTTTTCTTTTGTTGTTGATGTAACATTATAAACAAGCCAATTTTCATTTGTTAAACATGCTGGTTTAGGACGACGCATAGCAAATATCCGTATATGATCTAATGATAATAATAATGATAGATGACGATTTTCTTGAGAATGTATTGCATCTCCAAGATTCGTTTGTTTTGCTTGTTTAGATTTTTTATCAGAAAATGGATTTTTACGTTTTTTTTGTGTTGCAGACGCCATGTTGTGTTTTTCTTCAAATGATCGGTAGGGTTTTATGTCAGTTGAGTCATCATGTAATTACATCATACTGTTACGAAAAAAAAAGAAATAAAAGGAAAGAAAGAAAAATAACGTGAGTATCAACGTATGTTAACCTTGTCAGAAAAAGAAATAACATAAGTACGTCGCAGTGTTTTTAGTTGCCGATCAAAGCGGGAGGAATCAACATTGATGTTATTTGACTATAGTATACTATTCATCATGATTTCAAAAAATACTGTCTAAAACTTTCTTTTACTAATTGATTGCCTCTGCAAAAAGAATAATAAACCTGACTGATATGTATCAAGCATTTTTACGATTTTCTTTTCTACTTTACAGGATTTTCGTTTATATATAATCTCACTATATTCGTCCAGACACCAGTTAAAAGAAATTTGAAACAAGTGAATTTAGCTGATATATATGGAAATATCCTAGAACAACTGTTTGATGTGCAAATAAATATTTATAAAAAAAAAAAACGTCAAAGTTGTGAACGAATTTATAGCACTTATGACTTACTAGAATTAAAAAAAATTATTCTTGGATCATAAGCTAGTCCAAAAGTGATTGTTTCTGTTACTGCTTTGCCTTAACTCACAAAATTCTTGAGTATGCCTCTCTAGATTCATCGGAATTTTTCGTTAGATGCCATAAAAATTTATGTATGAAATGGATCTTAGATCTTCCTTCTCCTACATCGAGTTATTTGTGCGAAAAAATCTTTCTAAAAGAAACTGTTCTTCGTGTTATTTTTTGTAGTCGTTATTGGAAATATCAATTGTTTTCAGTTACAATGAATATTTTCCATCGAAACATATTAATATGACAATCCGAAGTCTTCTTTTTTTAAAAACATTTCATTATTAGTGAGTTTGTAATAATGCCATTTCGAGTTCTATAAATGGAAATTAAACTGTCATACACATTAATGTAATAAAGGACTGTTTTATAGGCTTATGAATTATAAATTTGTATGAAATTGTGGCGTTTTCTTTTGGAAGGTCTAGTGTCTTAGAAAAAGGCAAGCAGTTTAATATAAACGCTATTTTAAAAA
>CAJNOL010000131.1:157863-170625 GCA_905250125.1 Rotaria sordida
CAGCAAAGGCCATTACAACAAGAGTCACTACAGCAAAAGCCACTACAGCAAAGGCCACTACAGCAAAAGCCACTACAGCAAAAGCCACTACAACAAAAGCCACTACAGCAAAAGCCACTACAACAAAAGCCACTACAACAAAAGCCACTACAGCAAAAGCCACTACAACAAAAGCCACTACAGCAAAGGCCATTACAACAAGAGTCACTGCAGCAAAAGCCACTACAGCAAAGGCCACTACAGCAAAAGCCACTACAGTAAAAGCCACTACAGCAAAAGTCATTGCAACAGCAAGCGCTACAACAGCAGGCACTACAACACAAGGTAAACAGCTTTATGTTCCATAAATTTCTGTGTGCGTTGACACTAATAGTTCCACTATTCAGTTTTAAAAGCTTGAATTAGTAGCAAAAGCCAACTGCATCGAGTACTCTACGATTTTCATCTGAGAGACTGTTCAAATCTATAGTTTGATCAACGAGTTAAGCGTAATATTTAAAGTATATTGAATACCTCAACTGCTGAGAATTTTGTAACTCAAGAAATCGGAATGTATATATGTTTCAGCGTAGAAGAAATGTCTTGATAGTACATCGTGTATCATTTAAAAGTCGTTTATGAGATATTATGGGATGCCATTCTCAACTCGATAGCACTTTGACAACATTCAGACGCCATGGATCATGATCAAACTATTTTCATGAATGCTTTTTTTTGAATTAAGTTTGAATAGAAATAAAAATATACACCAAGCAAAACATAGTTATTCATGAATTCGCTAGTCTTTTTTCTGAGAATCTTTTGTACTAATGAATCCTTCACGTAATAATTTGCCAGTTATGAGCTCAATGATATCTACACATTTCGTGGAAAACTAATGTATTCCCATTTTTATTCTACTGAGTTTGCATTGCACTATGAAATATTTAGCACGAAAAGTATTTTTTTTTTTTTTTTTGTATTATATAGAAGATCTCGCGTGATACTGACTCAAAAAACCCATCAATAAAGTACTGCGAAAGTTACTAGTCTGTATACTAGAATTGAAACTAATAGGGCTTTTTTCTTAACCGTTACCGTTATCATTACTTTTCTAAGCAGTCAGACTAGAAAGAATCGGCCAGTATATCTGCATAAGTCATTCTTAATTTTTCTCACCTGATAACATTCAAATCAACTCCTCAAATAGTCATACCTGTGTTCCAACAACTGTAGTAATGATACAACAGCCCTTTTATCTTACTTTTCACTTTTTATTTTCACAAGGTTTTCTTGTGTTTGCGTAAGGCTCACGTAATTCGAATACCAAGTTGAATTTATTTTTTGTCTTTTTCAAACATGGCTTGATAGAAAGTGAACTGCTGATCGTGGAAAACTAGTTTTTAACATGATTCGACACTTTTTTCAAGTCACAAAAAAATCCAAAATTTTAACGAAAGACGTGCTAGACTGTTTTAATCCACAATTTCTCAAAAAACTCGACAATGAGTATTTCTAAGGTTTTGGCAGGGCTTAGAAAACTTGGCAATGATAGTCAGAGGAGATGAAAGGAGCGAACGCACCGGAGGTGTGCACCACCCGCGTCCCAATGCGAAATTTTATTGACATTTCGGCGGCCGCGCTGCGTCCGCCTCAATTTTAAATTTGCTGCTAGGTGGCCGTCTCGAGATCATATTAGCTATTAGAATTTCTTTAAATTGAATTTCGAAAAGCAAAGACAATTTTACTGTCTTTCGGCGACATCTATGTATTCTTTACGTTAAATTAAAAGTCAAAAAATGAAGTGGCATCGACAGGATAATTATTCTTAAGAGTAAATCAAATTTCAGTGTATTATAACGGAATTAGTTTTCAATTGGAACGTTATGGACTACGTCTTATATATTTTTTCTCATCCTTTCAATAGCCTTTTCGTCACACATACTAGATATATTATTCGTTTCAATTGCCATTTTCGCTGATATAGGATATTATTTTATTTGCAGAAAGTTTTGTCCGTCCGTCTTGTCATTCTTGTATTTATCTTTTCCCTAGTGTTTCTATACTCTTTGTGTAAATGCATTTATCGATAAACCATACCAATAAAAGTTTTCTCGCATATTTATGTATTCGTTCTTTCTTTCTCTTATAATACCCATTACATTTTCTAACAAGTAATGGAAATATTGATTCTCGATACTTTCTAGATTAATTAGGCCATATATAGTATTTAATTACTTATTAAATTGATTTTGAAAATCTCGAACATGTCGAGTGGTAATAATAGCCAGCCTATAATTGAATTATCATTTTGATTAAGTTTATATTTTTTAATAATAAATCATACCAAAGGCGAAGGTATTCAGCGAAAGTGTATGTAAACTGTTCTTCTCTCACATCTAGTATTCCTTAACAAGCATCCTGACTCCATGTTAGTGCAATAAATCTGTAAAACGGATCGAGAAAATAATTCTCCAGATATCATAAGACGATAGCCTGGCGGCGTGTCCGCTCCGTGCTTCTTATTTCACCAGGAGCGGAGCAATTGCACCGCCACTCGAAAAGGCTTCCAAGCAGTGGCTGTCTTCGCCACTGTATTAAGATTTACGACGTCTTCGGCGCCTTCGCCTCGATTTTTAGGCGCGGTGCACACTTATGGAACGCACAATGGCTATAGAGAGAGAGGCTATTAAAGATCGCTTGTGCTGACGGTATGAAGTAATTGGACAAAAGCAGAGGTGACTAGACACCAACATATTTTGCATCTGCGCCACCGTTGACGTCCAAGTTCCTCTTTGTATGGAGCTGGACTAAGAGGCGAATGACCTCCTTAAATACGTCTCGACAGAAGGAGCAACTTCTATCGGCACTTCACTGTCCTTCTTGTTAAAAGCAATTGCATATCTGATAATGATATGGAATTGCTCAATTTATAGAACTTCTTGCATATTCAGACAAAAATTGAAGCATTTCTGTAACGAATCGATGTTGAAGCAAGAAAGTTTATGGCAACATTCGAAATTCCAATAGTGTGGTAGCATTTACGTCGATGAGGACTCATACTTTGTGTTTTGAAGAGACCCGCGTATAATGAATGGAGTCTCGCTAATAATATCAGTTTTTGCAGTTAACATGGTCGTCTCTGTATAATCTAAGGTTTCTGTAAAAAAAATAGACAAAAATTCCGTAAAATCCTTAAAAAGATACTGAAATTAAAAACATGGATACGACTCTGATATATGCTAATATTACTACGTAGATTGCAATTAGTAGTCGCCTTACTATTGCCATGTAATATGTCTTCAAAATGGAGTGAGATGAGAAATGGCCATATAGACCTTCTTTTTTCCTCCAAGCTAGAATTCAGAAGTGTCAAAAGAATTTTGTTACACGCGCCACTGTTTGCTTTCAGAAAAGTGTCGAGCTACCTACACTATACGCTACTTATTTTCTGAAGTACATCATTTTATTGCATGCTAAGTGTTTAAGAATTGTAGACCGGTATTTTTCGAAGAGCACTATGATGTGTTTGCTGTGTTTTACAAATTGCCTTGCCTGTTGAACTTTTATCATCCGAAGAAGTTTTTTTTTTATCAAGAATGTAAATAATATTACAACATTACAGGTAGACCACTAATATCAACCTCTGATGAAGTCTTTACTGATACTATCGAGTTAACGTCAGCATCGCTCAAATTTGATATTGATGATGATTATGATACATGCGATGTACAAGAAGTTTTGAATACAACTTGTGAAACTTTCAATATAGATACAAGTTACATACAAAATACAAAATTAGAAAAAGACTCATGTTTCATAGAAGTATCAATTAACGAAAAAAAGGTCAATATTGAACTAGCACTTCACAGTATGTATACATCATTGAAACAGAGAGCACAAGAACAACTGGCCAAATTAAAAGTATTCTTAATGTTAATGGATAAAAAGATTAAGTCGCGAAGGCGTAAAGTAAAATTTCGTGAAGAAATCAAAATTGATCCACGGGGACATCGTATATATGGTCCAGGTCATACGTATTGGACTGGTTCCCTACGAGATGGACGAGATCGTGGTCCTTATCCGTATTATTGTCCAGTGGGATGGGAAAGATACGCGTTTCATGTTAATGATAACTATGATGAGAAATTTAAGGGATGGTCTATTTCTTATCATGGTACAAAATTTACATATGGCTTATCAATTTTGCTGAGTGGATTGGCACCAGCAAGATTGGACGAACATGGTCCAGGAATATATACAACTCCATCGATTATTTATGCAGCGCATCCAAGATATGCTGAGATCAAACGAATTGAATCATCAGATGAAAAGAACTTGTATAAAATTGGACAATATGTTCAGTATGTGTTAGAATGTCGTGTTCATCCGAATAAGACAAAAGTAGGACCTGAAACATTATTGGTACGTGGAAAAGCTACTATTGATCCTAATTTCTCCAATAATGTTATTGAATGGGCTACTAAAACACAAGGAAACGATATAGTCAATTTTAATGATCCTAATTCTACTGTTGTTTGTACAGGATTAATGGTGCGTGTTACAGATAATCATCCTGGTTTGCTACGTGAATCTCAATGGTGGTATTCAGGACACCTATGTGGCGACAAAACTTGTTGTTTCTTAGGTGTTGATTATAATGAATTGATGAAACAAAAATTCAAAGGTAAGAGATGCAATTTTATCTATAAATTACTAAAGCTTACTCACGAGGGAACCACCCGAGGTGCCCAACGCCGATTTCCTTCATTCATATGTCATTTGATAGAGAGCATCGAGATAGTAGAAAGCCTAAAAGGATTTGGGCTGACAGGTTCTCTGTTTAAAGTTATAAGCATTTTACTGGAATTTTAGGCTATGGCATGATATATACCAATAAATTGAATGACGGTATTTCGACCTGAGATTTCGCCCACAGACAGGTCTATTTATGAGTGGGATACCCTAAAAATTTCAGCTGAAAAGAACGTTTCTTTTCCGAGATATTAAAGTCCCAAAAATGACTTATATATCACAAAAGATGCTAGAATATTCTGTTTTTTAAGACCTAAATATTTCGGGAAAGAAGCGTTCTTTTCAGCTGAGATTTTCAGGGTATTCCACTCATAAATACGCCTGCCTGTGAGCAAAATCTCCAGCAATTTCAGAATGCCTGCCAAGTAGAATTCAGAATTCTGCGGACTTACACATTTTTTTAAAAACGAGTTGACTATACTATTCTTTTCTGGTCTGTTTATATTCTGGCTAGATTTCTGTGAAATTCTGTAGAATTCTGTGTCATCAAAGACAACGTATTCCGTACTAGTCTGTTTGAATTCTGCTTAGAATTCTGTAGAATTCTGCATTATCAGAGATGGTGTATTCCGTTCTGATCTGTTTAGAGTCTGATTAGAATTCTGTGTTATCAAAAACAACTTTCTATCCTCTTGCAGATATACAATTTTAGCGTGTCTATTGAAAGTTTGCATTTTGTTAGTCATTACAGAATTCGATTTAAATTATATTGATATTTTTAAAATCTTCATTAGAAAATTTCCTTTCCCCTTGGAGCTACACTATTCTAGTATTCCTGTTGAAAATTTATATTCTGTTAGTGGTAACAGAATTGTGTTTTAAATTCTGCTGATATTTTTGAAATTCTTCATCAGAATTTTTCTTGTGTCTTGGGGATACACCACTCTAGTATGACTATTCAAAGTTAACATTCTGTTAGTGGTAATAGAATTCTGTTTTAAATTCTGCTGATATTTTAAAATACTTCATTAGAATTTTTGTTTTCTCTTGGGTATAAAATATTCTAGTGTACGTAGTGAAAGTTTTATTATGTTAATGGTAAAGGAATTCCGTTTAAATTCTGAGAGTAGTGGTTACTAATTTATTCGGTAATGGGAATATATCTTAGGGAACGAATCCAGTGTTTACCGATTGGATTTTTAAATTCTGAATTTTGCTTGGGAAGAATTCTGCAGTTCCTCAAATCTCAGGTCGAAATACCGTCATTCGATTTATTGGTATATACCATGCCATAGCCTAAAATTTCAGTAAAATGCTTATAACTTTAGACAGAGAGCCTGTCAGCCCAAATCCTTTTAGGCTTTCTACTATCTCGATGCCCTCTATGGAATAACATATGAATGAAGGAAATCGGCGTTGGGCACCTCGGGCGGTTCCCTCGTCAGGCAATCAATAATATCGAGTGTTTGTCTATGTCGGGAGCAAAATCATCAGTCAATAGTCACTGACATTGAGTCAGTGGCTGTGCCATAGGTTCAATAGTAAATATTCCAGGATCAAGAGTTAAATATCGACGGTCAAAAATTGAAAAAGTAATAAAAACGTGCAATATGCACGGGACTTCGCTAGTGGGTGCTTACAGTCAATAATTACTGAAGGTATCACATTCAATATTTATTTTAGGACTACTTTCCACATGGATGTTTTTTCGACATTTTCTCAGCATACCTTTATTTTTTTTATCTAATATTTTTAACGATAATTGAACATTCTAGTTTCAATTTGTTTTGATTCAGAAGGATGATAATATTGATCTTTAGTTTTTTCTATGACATCATTAATTTCTGTAGGCAAAGTCAGTACGAAGCGGGTCTTCACATTGATAGTAGTTTGGTATGTTTGTGCTTTTAATTGCTAGAGAAAATGTTGTTTTTTCTAAAGAAAACTAGAATACTTTATGCACTAAAATTTGTGCGCATCTCATTGTTGCAGGTTGCTCTAAGAACTGCGCGAATCGTTAGTTAGATCACTTCAATAAGTTGTCTTCGAGAAAATTCTAAAAAATTAAAAGTGTGCGGGACTTTTCCTCTTCATTTTAGTTTTGAGTCGGGTGTGAGTTGAAGCGGAGAATAACATCCACACTCTAGTTTAAGATGCGCAAGAAGCTAGCTCACCAAATCGTTCCTATTCAAAGATCAATGTATCAGATAAAATTTTGCCATTCACAAGTTTCCACATACTGAGATATCACTTTGGAGAAGTGATGTGTGAATGTGATAATATCTAATGACTGAAATTGGGACAAATTCCTCAGTTATGACTTACATAATCTAGAAAAGCTCAGTAAAAACTATTTAGCAGAGATCGAGCTTACGACTAAACAACTGTGTGATTTAATATAGCAGTGTAGAAATCAAATACATCCTCTTTTGAAAAATTTAATTTATTTCTACTACGAAACTGTATCTAGTTATTCTTTTTGATCAATCAGCTGTAGTGTTTCGGAGAAAAAGATAAAAAAGTGCTTTTTCTCATAAAATGAAATTGAAAAAGGGGCTATCCATTACCAACGGATCCGCAAAAGTCAGACGTCACATTACTCGTATTGACAGAAAAAATACAAGATAAAAAACTGAGATTTTTTTCGTCGAAAAAAAGGGACAATATTCCTAATTGAAAAGCATGGAATACAGTTTTCGCGTATGATAAAGTCATTGGTGTTAAGCTTCGCAGAAGCATTAGACGGAATTGTAACAAAAAATTGATACTAAGGTGAGGATAAGATGCAGAAAGATGGGTAATCCCGTGGTTGGATCACGTCTTTTATAGCTTTGCTTTGTTTATCATTTCTTCAAACTCAAATCCGTTACTTGTTGTATGCGATTTTATTTCTCTCTTGATATCAACACACACATTATTATATATATCTAACTCTCTATATGACACACTCGATATAACACACACATACTACAACTGCTCTCTGCTCTCTCAATATGACTTGTACACCAACATATGTATATATAACATCCAAGAAAGATATGTAACCTCGAGTGAGGTGTATCCTTCACATTGTTCAATATCCATTGAGGCTGTTCTCGATTGTTTTGTTCTCTTCTCTTCTCTCTCCTTCTCAACGATTTATCCTTGCATCTGTTTGATGCGGTAATCTCTCGGAGTGAAAAGAGAACAATGAGCATACCTGCAATGAATAGCGCAGCGGTTATAAAGGTATTGAAAGAGTATTGAATACTATGAACAGTACGATGTAAAGATACAACGTTAACATCATACAAGGATGATATGAAGTAAGAGTAAAATAACGCAAGGATAATGTTACATACTGGTGATAACATGTGACATCGGTGTATCTCTTGGCACAGGCACGACTAATTCCTAGTAGTGTTTAACGCAACTAGCGAACTGAAATTATCCTGAGAAAGAGTTTATCTTCATTATTAGAAATATTAATAATACTGAAGCTCGTAGAAAAAGCCTATTCTCAAAGCTCTTCATATTTTCTTCAATATTCCGGTGAGAACTAGCACACGAGCTAATCGTGCCCATCGTGCCTAATTCTTACCTATCTTCGATTGACTTCACATTAGAATAGACTAAAATGATTTGTCTACTAAACCTTTAACGTCAATGAAGCAGTTCTATAACAATCACAGCCCAATTAAAAGATGTCATTAACTCGAAACTTCCATTTCATTCCAAGGACTATCTCTGCTTCTCTAAAACAATACAATATCACTAGATTTATTGAAATCAGCAAACTTTCTTGGAGTTCCTCAAACAACTCATAAATCAGCGTATATCCTAATTAATTCAATAATAAAAAAACTACGCAACCGCTGCCAAATATTTCGACTTAAACATCACCTTCAAACAGAAAACCTCATTCACAATCACCAACGTTAGGCATAGCTTTCTGTAACCCTTCACTCTTAAAAAAGAAAGAAGGCTATCTTTTTTCCTAAACATCCTATTCTTCTACATCTATTCTCTGAATCATTGAAATCCTACTCGACCATTCCTCTCGACTCTACAGCTAATCACTCGTTCTCTATATACAAATTCACCTTTCACATTAATCATTCGAGAAATATCCGAGTAACTACTTTCAGCTTCTCACTCACTTGCACAAAAAAGTCACTGTCACCATGTAGTGTGGCTTTTTTATAAAAAACTTCAACACCATTTCCATCAATCACTAACAGAACGATTTTCTTCACCAACTTTTTATACACATCCACACTCAACTTCACGATTCTAATTTGTCGAGAATGCGGCTAAAAACAATACATATTTAGGTAAGTGGATCCTTAGCAATGACGACTGTAATCCCGACGCTGGCTGCTTTTATCAATCATTCAATAATACGATGCAATGTCTCTGCAATATTGATTCCACAAACATTAACTCAACAACAGATGTAAGATATGAAGGTATGTCATTCATTCAGATGATTCAGATATATTCAATCTATTGTTCTTACAACTATAGACAATTGCTCAGTTGGTAATGGTGGGTGTGATGGAAATGCTACTCGTTCACACTCTGACGTCACTAATGAGGTTACAAGCACACGCGAAACTGGCTTCATAGACACTGACTCAACAACAGATGTAAACTACGAAGGTATATCATTCATTCAGATGAATCAGATATATTCAATTTATTGTTCTCACAACTATAGACGGTTGCTCAGTCGGTAATGATGGATGTGATGAATATGCTACTTATTTACACTCTGATATCATTAAAGAGATCATATGCACACCGAAACTGGCTTCTGGGGGCGTCAATAAATGGCTCACAATGACGCTAAACACATACTCGTTCATTATTGTTGTTTTGATCCTCTCTGATCTTTTTTGATCTTTCAGCCTTGACCAATCGTTTGCGGCCTTTCGTGTTGTTATTTTTGTTCAGTTTTTATTTTTCTACTCTTCCTCCCACGTCATTATCTTTATTTTTATTTTTTTTCTATGTCATTATCCTTATTGATTTTCCATTATTACTATTGTTATTGATATCTCTATTATCCATATCGTTGTTGTTATATTATTATGATTGTTATCTTTAGAATTATTATTATCCTCATCCTGTTATATGTGTTATTTATTTATTTAATAAAGCATATTGTTTTGTTACATATCATGAACATTATTTCGATATCATACAACACAACTGAGGTAGGTAGTTTTATGGGAAAACTCTCTTTTTTTTAAACAAACACAAGTTCTGAGGTGTTATTATTGAGCTTACGTATATTACGAAGCATCAACACTTAATAACACCCATTCGAAAGTCTCACAGTTTCACAGACACTGACTCAACAACAGGTGTAACATGCGAAAGTATGTTATTCCTAAAATCGATATAATATATTCATTCTACAGAATGCACCAAAAGCCCAGTCGGAAAAGAAACATGAATATCTCTTTAACCATTCCAGCGATTTACGTGAGATTTTCACATTGTCATTTCATATGAATTGAAGGTGTATTTCACATAAATTCGTCTCTGATAGGTTTACAAAATGATCACTCATAAATAGAATACATAAGCCTATTCTTTTTGGAAATATTTATAAAAACATCATGTAAAATTTAGTTTAAAATCTATCTGATCTTATTATGGATTTCCATTTTCAACTGAAGTAGGTCTTTTGACAGATATCTTATGAAAATTATTCTCTTAGTCTCACTATAAAAAATGCTGAGTCATGTTAACTCAACTGACTACGATGCCCATTGAAATGAATTGTCTCTTCTATTGCACATGCTTGAAGAAATGTTCTTCAGAAAATGACAGATTTTGCAGCTGAATTACGAAGAAACTTCATCTTTATGAAATAATAAGTAGTTGATCTAGCATAATTTTCTTAATTCTGAACAAACAAGGTTTAAAGCACAGTAAGATATTTTTTTTTCCATTGATAATGTTACCTTGAAAGGATTGTCTGAACGCTTGATTTCCTAACATCACACAAGAAACGTTGCCGTTTGAAGATTTTATAATAATTTCAATAGAGTGCATGAGTGGTTGTGGATGTGACTGAAGGTGAAGCCAAGACCCACACTCACATCTACACCCTATTCTAGAAATGTCTTTTCGTTTATCTCGTATAGACATATACTTCATACTCGCCTCCTAATCTTAGTGATCTTGCAATAATTCTGACTATCACCAATAAGTCACAAGGAACGAGTGAGCTTCAGCATAAGTTGAATTCTGGTTATGCCACTAAAATATAATCAATCTTATTGTTTTTCTTTTCAAAATAAATCCATGAAAAATTCATTTGATTAATTATATTTTATTTGAGATAATGATATCCAATGTAACAATTATGAATTGGCTTGATTTTTATTATTGTCTCTATAAGCACATGTATCGCGATGACTTGAATAGATTAGTTAGGGTCTGTTTATTAGTTGTTCTAGATTATCTCGAATATTTTAATTTAAAATTTTAATTTTAGGCATTTGTATCGATCAATTTTCCTCAACTCTATGGAAATATTCATCATCCATGCATGTTTCTGCTATGTCTTTTTCTTTTTTGATGTGACTTTTTGGTTTCATATGATTTCTAAATTTTTGGTATTCAAAATACATCATTGGACATATTGATTGTTGTATTTCATATCATTCTTCTTCTTGGCTGTGATTCAAACATTGTCATCTACGAACGATTAATTGAGAGCAATATGGAAGATGATAATTGTATTTTTATCACTCTCTCCGAATTTTTCTGTTTGAATTGCTGTTCGAAAATTTTTCCGACAGTTGTTCTTTTGATTAAAGACTGCTAAACAAAATACTATACCTTAGAATTTCTTCTATTCAATATAAAATAAATGATTTTTTTCAAAAACGATACAGAGGATATCTCGCCATAAGCCATATTCTTCAAACCATCTGATGAGTTCTATGGTCATCATGGCAGCTTTTTACCATCGACATTTTTACACATAATGATTCCAATGAGTCAATTGTCGAAGAATTTTTCTCCCAAGAGACAACTCTTTTATTATTGGTTACATTTCAGACGAACAAATCTTTTTCTTTGTTCCTCTAGTTCTTTTTCCTACCTAGGAAGAAAAACGTGAGTTTCGTTTGATTTTATTTTGTCTTTTATTTGCACAACTCGTCACTTTTCACATGTCTTTCGTACGAAGCAACAAAGCAAATATGTCATCAAATTACGAGTAAGACATCTGCGTGTAGACACAGCTGAATATATTGAAGTTCCTCATCTTCTGCTGTACGAACGAACCATTTACCGTCACTTAAAATTAAATTAAGAATCGTTGTTTAACTCTTAAGATTCACAAAAAAAAAATCAGCAATCATCAATTGATTTCGTAGTATTAACTGTTAACGATTCACTTAATACTTAATATTAATTTTAAGTTTTATCTACTTACCACTTAATTCATATAAAATTAGGTTTTAATGATTGTGCTAGGTGAATACTATTTAATTCCGAGATTTTCCATAATCCACTAAGGACTCAACATGCTGTTATTCGATCCATTTAAGAGAGAACCCATGCTTACTCTCTTATCAGCCTGGAGAACACTATGTTTTCTCCTTATAAGATTGGAAAAAACTTTTGCTGAAATCTGGTTGACTAGAAGCTGTTTCATTTCAATCAATGTGATCTGAGTAGAATTTTTCTATACTCTTGTAAAGTGAAAACATATTGTTACCTGGGCTGATCAGAGAATTTTATCGGAAGTTCTCTCTGAAATGGCTCGCATAGTAACACTCTCAGTTCTTATCGAAGCAAAGATAAACTCGATATTCAATTATATTAGCTTAACGAAATCGTTTTAACTTAATTTTATTTGAATTAAATGTTACATAAAAAACTTAAACTTAATATAATTATATATAATATTACCTGATTCACTAACACTTAATATTAAGAAATGAAGTGATGGATGCTGGTCTTTCTCATGAATATTAAAGATTAAGTAATGCACTTTGTACTTGATTTAATTAAGTTGCGTGA
>CAJNOL010000131.1:175995-192839 GCA_905250125.1 Rotaria sordida
ATTAGATTATTTTCATAATATTTGTTTTGTTGCCATCGTCATATGTTTGAAAAATGACTCATTTCTGTTAAAACAAAAAACAAGCTGTTACATATTTTTTTTCTTTTCTTTCTCTCCTATATGCGAAAAACGTGAGTAGAAAAAATCGAGCTTGGGTTGCTATTCTTATACATCTTTATAGCTGCATGGCGTCGAAAAAATCCAAGAATGATGTTTTAACAAAAAAGACTGCTAGTTTATCACTCGATGAAAATATTAATATATGTACTCAAACGACCAATTTTTATGCAACTCGAAATGAGACTAATAAAATTAATTTTGCTCGTCTTGAAAAAGGACTTCTTTTATTTATTTATGTTTATGAAACAGCAAAAGAAAATTTAGCAATTGAAATGGCTCTTTGGGATCATCGTCTTTGTTTTTATATGATCAAAGATGGAAAATGTACTAAACCATCTGGTGAATGTCATCATGAACATCAATCAACATATCGACAAACAAATCTTTGTTCTTTCTGGTATATAAATAATTCATGTACATTTGGTTCCAAATGTAAAAATTCTCATAATTTTGAAGAAGTATTAAAATATCATCATTTTATTCGTACAGAAACTGAAATGAATGTATATAAACTTATTCGATTTATTCGAAATTTTGCTGGACATTATATTGATTCAGCAATTAAAGATTCAAATGATCAACAAGATTTATATAAAGATATCATTGTTGTTATGGTTCATTTAGTGCATATTTTAAGTCCTAAACAACAAAATTCAATTGAACATCTGAATTTATTTCTTGAAACAACAACAATAAATCAATTAATTCCACAAGAAGATCTTCTTGTTGAACTCAAAAAACCTTATGATGTTCCAGAAATATTTTTGGATCTTGGTATGAATTTTAATACTTATTGGTATCGACGAGGTGTAAATAAACAATGTATTGATTTTAATCGATTATCATCTGAATTTATCTTATTTTTCAACAATATCTTTACTGAATACTATGAAGGACGTCTTAAATCACGTGGTGCCAAGGCACCTTGGCGTGAAAATCAGAGAAAGACATAATTGTTGAATGTTTTCATTTATTATTTAATAAAGTTAATATATCGTGAAATCTTAAAAGTTCAATAATTATCAACATTTAATATATATATATATACATAGTTAGAGTCCAAACTGAAATCATGTCCAACGTCGGATTCGGATTCTTATTGATGAGCTGAGAGAAATCTACGACATTTCAACTAAAAAATCATTAGTTGATCAATTGTGTTTAAATTCGCAAAGTTATAGACGGTTTTGTACACAAAAAATCACCAATACTTCGTGGATTAACTAAATTGATCAACTGACCATTGTATTAGAGTGCGGATGTGATTGAACGAAATAGAAAATCAGTATTACATTCAAGATTAGTCTATAGTTTGATTGAGTTTAGATAGACTGCAATTCTTTTGAGTATGTGACAAACGACTTGAATTGATTCAGTATCATTTGTAAACATGTACAGGAAAATTCATAGTTTATTGTAAAATAACGATCTTATACCACGAATAATATTTCATTTTGATTTTTTTAAAAATAAAATGGTTCTATTGCGTTGGTTGGATTTTGGTCGGTCTAATATACTACATATTATAGGTTGATCTAGTCATGATGTTCAGAAATTTCGGAAGGATGCTTCCTCTAGCGAATCAATAGCAGATTAAGTAATAGTATCAAATAAAACAATTTCAAATTGATTGCCCTACACCGATAATGTGACTGTTGATAAGAACGACAATGTCTAAGTGGCAAACACATTTAATAATAGAATTTGAATTACGGGCCAGTAGATCATCTACAGGAATGACAATAGCAGACAGAGATAATTGAAAAATAAAAGCATCAATTTATCAAGAAATCTTTTTTCTTCATAAGCACAATCATTCTTTGACTATTTCTTAGATATCACGAATGTACATACTATTCTTGTATTGATTGATTTAGACTGATCTATTATTGTCAAATAGTCTTATGATTGACAATTATTATGCTACTAATGTTATTCATTTGAGCACTCTGTGCCTTTACTTGGATGTCTATTACTGATGATATCAATAGAATGTTTAGCAACACACTGATAAAACTCAACAATACCCAAAGATGTAACATGGAATCTAGTGAGTAATACGTATGTCATCAATCCAAATAACCATCGAATTCAATATTTTGCAGTAGTTAAAATACATGAAATAACAGTTATGGATATTACTGGTATCGGTAATAGTAATTCTACTTTGCCCAACAATTCTGTTTTTTTCGGTAATACTGAATAGCCAACTCAATGTGTATATAGCTGACGCTTTTTTTTAAGACAAGTACAACAATTTTTATATTATTGAAAAAGCATATTTATTCAAGAATTGTTTCTTTTTTTATTATTATTTATACTTTCTTATTTTCATACTTGTACAATTTATCTTCTTCAATCTGTCTCAAAATAATTACCAATGCTTTATTAGATGTCCTTTTCTATATTTCCAAGTTTAGTATGTATATAAAATTCTATTTTAACTTTTTATTGATTTTCAGTACTCAATAATAACTATTATTTCAAAGATTTATGAAAAATTTACACCATTAGAAAACGATATAAAATCTAAAGAATTTATTATATTCGATATGTTATAAGAAATATTAATGTTTCGTAACTATTGTGTGTTCATTATAACTAAATACGTTCTTGTAATTCTTTGAATAAATAGAGAAAATAAAATAATTCAACTAAGTAAAATATATCTCCAATAGAAATTGAAATAAGAAGCCCTTATAAAGTATATATTTTCTAACGATAGTATAGAAGAAACCTATAATAAATCTATTTTTCTTTCATCAATGAAAAAGAAAGTCAAACAGTCATACAACATTCAACAATAAAAAAATACTGATGTCAGTTCATGTACATGTACGTGATCATCCGCCAGTATCTAACATTCAATCTATGAATACACTCAACAATCAACTAAGTTCACAATCAACTCATGTCCATGTTGTAAAACGTGATCGACATTGTCGTCGTCGATCACATAAACATCTAGTGAGTTTATCACTCATTTTCTTGTACTCTATTTCTCACCATTCACTCGATGTAGTACCATCATAATCAATTAACAAGAAAAGAAACTCAAGCAACGAATAATATCAAGGAATCTATTGCTTTCCAAAAAAATCTAAATTCAGTATAATTTTTTTAAATATTTTCTAATGTTAATTGTATTTTTATTTTTACAAAAAACCAGGACTCGACTATTCTCAGTACATCTTATCGTCAAAATGAATCCAATAAATCATTGATTTCTCGAACGAAAACTGCAAAACGTCCAACATCTGTTTTATCAATTTTGCAACGTCGAAGTTTATCAATCTATGTATTTATAAATAGTTTTATTGTCTCCAAAGGTAAAGAAAATGTGAGCGTTCTTTTCTTTTTTTTTTGTTATAGTCAAATCAAAATTCAAGACATTATAAAGATTCCGAAGACAACTCGACAAAGGAAACAATAGAATCGAAAATTACTAATCGTAGTGAGGTATCGTATTTTACATAGAAATGGTATTTTTTTTTTCTAATAGTTAACTTCTAAAATGAAAATAGCAGACAAATGAACGACCAGATTGGACAAGTTTTGAAAATAGACATCATCGAAAAGATAATAGCAATAAAAAGAATAAGTCAATATGATTTAATTTTTTTTTTGAATTTAAAACATTTCTTTAATCATTGATATTTCTTTTCTATAGATGTTCATGGCAACGTATAATCATATCTGTAGCTATAGGTCTTGTTCTGAGTATAGCTATTGCTGTTACTCTTGGCGTTTTATTGACTAAATCAAAAGCAACGACAAGTAAGCAAATAGAAAAAAATTTTCTTCTTAGACGTTTTTACTTTTATAGATACAATGTCTGTTCTTCGTTGGAATCCAACGGCTATAACCATAGCTGGAAGTACAGGTCAAAAAGGAAATGCTTCAAATCTACTTTACGTACCTTTTGGTTTGGCATTAGACTCTTCTAATGCACTCTATATAGCTGATGGATTTAACAATCGAGTGCAGAAATATTCAAGTGGTCAATCGTTTGGTGTTACTGTTGCTGGTCAAGCAAATGGATCTTGGAATTCAACATCCAGTTATTTATATTTTCCCAGTGATGTTACGGTTGATTCGAATGATAATGTCTATGTTACAGATACATTTAATTATCGTCTTCAATTATGGACTAGTGGATCATCTACAGGAACATCTGTTGCAGGAACGGGTAAAATAAATCAATTTCAATAATAGAATAAAACAAAAAATCATTTTGTACTTTGTAGGTATTTCTGGAAGTACCAATAATATGTTGAGTATAGTATATGGAGTGACACGTGATCCAAATTCAGGCACACTTTATATATCAGATACAGGCAATCATCGTGTAATGCGTTATCTTTCAGGTGCTTCATCAGGAACTGTAATTGCAGGTGGTAATGGAGCTGGATTAAGTATTACACAATTATCAAATCCAATAGGTCTATGTTTTGATTCGTCAACGAATAGTCTTTTAATTGCTAATTATGGTGCTAATAATATTGTTCGTTGGATAATAGGTGCTCAAAATTGGACACTTGTTGCTGGTAATTTAAATGGATCAAGTGGCATGACATCAAATGAACTCAATCAACCAACTGATGTTACATTAGATTCAATGGGTAATATTTATGTTGTTGATATGGGCAATAATCGAATACAATTTTTTTCGTATGATCAATCAAATGGTACAACAATTGCCGGTGTGACAGCTTCAAATGGTAATGATTCAATTTTACTCAACAATCCGTATTCGGTAGCACTCGATAATCAATTCAATTTATATGTAGCAGATACATATAATCACAGAGTACAAAAATTTCTTCAATATTAACGATAAAATAAAAACATTTGAGAATATCAACAGTGTCTCTCAAACATTGTAGAATATATATTATTGTTTTTTCTCGGAGAATGAAATTTCATGTCAATCATAATTTCTATTCATTTATGATCAATATGAAAAAGATAATAAATGAGTTTTTTTCTTATACTTAACTTCAATTTGTTGTTAAATCATACGACCTCTTTCAATATTGAAAAGAACAACATCATTTTCTCATCCAGTATTGTTGTTTGCCTTGTCTAACGCTTGACTCGATTCAGATTTGCTCCTTACTTTAGGCTTTGATCGATACTGAAAAAATATTCATCTATGATCATTCTTGTTGCATCCGTAGACACTTATATAGCACTATGAGAAAAACTATAACAAATGTGTTTCAAAAAAAGATGAGCTGTCAAAGTACAAAGAAAAAACTATTTCAATGATTGTTGAGAATGTAAACGAGCCGTGCGATAATTACTTGCTCATCATTTTTCAGATTGGATCTATTCATTGTGTAATATAAGTACATAATAATCCATTGTAGAGCTAAGAAATCTATTATTAAAACTTTTTCAAAATTCATTCGAACAAATTGATTGCATCATCAATTTGTGTCTATCACATTTACCATAACCTAATATGAGAGATATTTTCTTCAAATCGAAGTCAAAAAGAAAATATTCTTATTACTGATCGACAATTCTCAATTTTATTTCGATATGTAAATAACATACATATAAACACCATTCTCGATTGCAAAGTTTCATTAAGTATAATGTAGAAAATACAAATTTTTCGACTGAGCGTAATAGAATGTATTTCACATGTTGATTGCGATGATTATGTATGCGAGCAATGAAACCAAAGAGACAAAGAATTGTAAATCTCAATGAAAAATGAATAACAAATCGATTTTGAATTATATCAAGAATAACGACGATTGAACTAGATAATGAGAGAATGTTACTTTTGAAGTTATTACAAAACGTTCTTTCTGTGCCGAAAATCGTTATTACATTCTATGTAGGATGCAATATTACAATTGATAAAACTTAATTGAGTATTTTTATATAAATATAAACAAATACAAGATAATATGAGGAAGCTCACAATAAAAAGAGAAAAAATGTATTTAAAGTCAATAATCTTATAAAATAGGTCGTCATCGTGTCATTTAATCTCAGACCTATACAAAAGAAATATTAAATCTTTTTTTTTCATTATCGTACAAACTTATATTCAAATATTTTTCAAATTTTATCTTTTCTTTTAGTAAAAGATATGATTTATAATTCATATTAAAAAATTTATTTTTTCAACTTTCGGCGAAAGTTTTTTTTATTCTTATATTCCATATTCTTTCTTTCCAATATAAGACTAAATAGAAACCAAGTCTATTTGGATATCGAGGTCAAACAGATTTGTACTTTTCTTATCCTGTTCTGTAATATTTATAATTAGGACAATAAAAAACAGAACAGCATGAAAATGAAAAAAGATTTCATCTGTTGTGAATAAGTTGACATTATTATCAATATCGGCATTTGAGCAAAGTAAAAACCGTTTTGAAAATATTTATCCATATGACAAGAAATAATGATGTACAAATTAAAATAGAAAATGACAATCATTTATCTCAATATAATGATCATGTTCTTTTTATCTATATTAATCAACGGAAAAATCATTCGATTGCAAAAATTCAACTAACAGCTCAACAAGCTCGAAATGACCTTCAAGAAATTTTTAATAAAAAACGACAAGATTTTGTTAATTTATTAAATCAAATCAATAAAGAAATTGATACAAATTTAAATGGAAATATTAATCTTTTGAAATGAAATATATTTTAATATTGATTAAATCATAGAAAATACTCAAAGAAAAGGTTGGAATTAATTAATAAACAATGCAAAAATCAATAGTTGAAATATTTTCTTATCTTTTAGATCAAAGAGGTGATTAATATACTACAACCTTATCAATATAAACCACGTTATATGACAAAAACATGAAATTACATTTTGTTGTTATTAGACTAGAACTATTGATGAAATTTTCTTTTCATTAATCAAAGTCTAAAATATTGGAAAACATTAATCATCTATATATTATATTCACTATATTTTTAACGAAAATTTTCACAGGTTTAACACTTTATTTAAACGATCATATCAGATTGTAAATGGTGAACTTTATTATTAAGAACGAATAGCAAAAATAAAATTTGTTTTATGTAAATGCTACTGAAATTGATCTACTATCTCTCGTACTCTAATAGAATTCATATAAAATTATTCATGAATATGAAGATCAAAAAATATCTATCAAATAATTGCACTCATCCGATTAAGCTAATAATCAACTATAGAGTGAAGTTTACAAAATGAATTTCTTTTTAGCAAACATTGTTTGAGATTTAATAATAGCTTTTTTGAATTGAACTGAACTGTTTCAAAAAATTTTATTCCTATGAATCGAACAAAATTATTCTGTTTTCTGAGAATTTTTCTTCCAAAATTATAGTACTATATCGAATTTCAAATCTAAATTCGAAGCTAAAACTATATCATATAAAATTTTAAGGCTTCATATTTATGGTACGTCTCGTTTGGAGTATAAATCCTTCATATACGTACTCAATACACTATATCAATTGCTGTAACACCTATAATGAAGTGACTAATAAGATGCGAAGAAATCATTTCTTTCAAAAAATAGATATTATTCCTTTTGTCTGTTGATTTCTTCATGAATTTATTCCTATACAGAAAAATAAAGGTCATGTTAAGTCATCAAAACGGTAAAAATTTCATCAATACAGTAAATGTTATTGCACAACTTCTATATCATTCCATGATAAATGAGTCGTCAAAAGAATAAAGAAATGAAGGTCCGAAACGCATGAGTTTTCTTTATGAAAGGTGTAGAGTAGGTGGGAGATGACTTCTTAATTGAGTTGTCGACAATGGAACACCACTACTTTCAAAATCCCCCTAACTTCTCATGCATCAAATATGACCTTCATTTATATTTTTTTGAAGGATATTGTGATAGTTTTTACTGTCTGTTACATATATTTGTACGAATAATTAAAGTTTTACTAATTGAAAAATTATATATAGTTTTAACAAGTGACGAAATATATTCGAATCGTTTTGATACAATTGCAAATAATCTACCAATCGTTTTACATTATGTAACTGTTGAAGGATAAATAAGAAATTAAGTGATTGAACTATTGCCCATTTCAAAAAACGAAGAAGAGTAGCTATTTTTTCAAATAAATAAAAAAAATCGTACAGCTATCAAGTTCGAATTTTCCGCATTCGAAAGTGGCTTTCTCACTGTATCGATGCATATGAAATTTTTGAGGTTCAGTTCATAAGCAGGAACTTATTCATAGTTACCTTTAAAGACGAGACTCTAACTGTATCATAATGGAATGATTTTTTTTATTGGCGCAATGCACTAGAACCGTGAATTGATGATCTACAAATATAGAAAAGGCTGTAGTTTTCATTGTAATTCGCTCAGAAGCTATGAGTATAATACTGATAGTAACTGATCGAGTTTTTGTCAATTTCATCTAACGAACAATATTTCTCAAATTATCGTTGCACATGCTTTCGACGGTGTGGAACCGATTGACCGTGTTTATTGTGTTATTCAATGAGACTTTTTTCCTTCATATAACTATTCGCTACATCATTAATAAGCGATAGTGTGATGCTACTTTCACACATAGTTGCCTATCAACTTAGTAAATGTTAGTTACGATCTAAAAGGAGATTCGTGAGTGAGAACAATACATGTAGGATAATAATTCGGTTGGACGAGGATATCGTTGCATTCTTGTTGGAATATTTTCCTAGTATCAACGACACTTATATACTGTTTTCGTGAGTCTGTACTTTTATTGCTGTGGACATACGTGCGTGAAGTTAGCAGTGATTCACTCAGGAAGTGCTCCAGGTCTCCTTCCTCGTGTTCACACTAGAATTCGACATGGTCTATCAAATTCTGGAATCAGATTTACAATATTTTGTATCATAGTTTTACAAGTTGCAAAATGCTGGTTTCTCACGACAGACAATATGAAACTTGGCGAGTAATTCCAAATAGTCATTCGCTTACGACTGTGTTTCAGACTTGTTTTTCAGTGCTCAAAGTACTACTCGATGAGCTCTATAGAATAGCATAATTAGTTCTACTATAGCTCAAACTATATTGATCCATCAGCGAATACAGTTCGAAAATGCCCGTGTTTTTCTTGAATTTTTTATGTATATTCGTGTAGGAGCATGTTTCACAACTGCTATCCTTGTTGTCAGGCATGATTTTACATGCCACATATAATTCAAACTATTCCTTTCATAACTTGAGAAAAGTAAAAAAATTTGTGTAACATCAATTTCGTATAGTTTTTTGGAGAACTCATTTTAGTAAGAAGACTATAGCTCTGTTCGAAAGTGATGTAGCTAATGATGTATCGTACTATGGACAGAGTGTGTCAATAGTTAGACATTTTTCTGAATCTGTTAAAGTTGAAATGATTACAGAAACTGATGCGATATTTATTTGTCTTAGAAAGACTTTACGTAATGTTGATAAAAAAAACATGTTGATTTGAGAGTGATAATAGACCCAAGAAAAGAACAAAAGTAACAAAAACAACTTTATTGATTATATCTTTTAGCAAAAAAAAGTGCAATCTCTGAACCAGAATGAAGTAAAAAAAACTACTTCGTCCACGCCACTAACCTTTCTACTCACACGGCATCTGCATTGATACGACCTCCAAGCCGCTATACCTGAAATTTTATTCTAATCTACCTGATGCGAATAGTGAAACTATTGCAAAACTCGAACAACTTGTCAATGACATTAAAATGTTTACTTTTCCTGATCACTGTATGATGTATATATCGATTTTATCTTATGTTTAATGTCATTTATTTATAGGGATCTGAAAAATTCCTTTTTGCAGTCCCAATGCCAGCCAAGATTTTTCTCTGGTTTCAGTCATATGGCTCAGAAAACTGTCCGAGCTGATAGTTCTTAAATAAATCCAAAATCCATATGAATGATCTTGACTAGCTGTTACTTTAAGAGTGAATTTGGATGTATCAAAATTCAGGATCTTCCGAAGTGAGACTACCATTTTTTGAGCTAGTCCTGAGAGAATTTCTTGAAAAACTAATATTATACTTTTAAATTGATCCCGACGCACGTGGTATTTCCTTTTCGGCATCAACAAATATGTTTGCCTTGTATATGCTACTAGAACATAAATGTAAATGTAAAATTGCTAAAAAAATTAAATTAATTGAACATCTAATAAATTTACTTAGAAAAATAATAATAATCTTATTATATAACATAATACATATAACGAAGTGAAAAGTCTTTTCTTTGATACTTAATGTTTTTTAACAAAATTAATAAGAGAATTAGAAATCTTTCCATGAAATAGAATAGTATTCTTTTGTATTAATCTTGCACATAAACACTTCAAACTAATTTTCGTTCTAGTTCTAAGAAATTGCTTCATATTTGAATCTGTTGCAATATCGATGGGTGTCTCTCTTAAAGCATTAACGCAATCTAGATGAACACCAGCATCACAAAGATATTGGATTATAGTATCATCAACTACATTTGAGTTGGAAACAAATATATGAAGTGGTGTGTTTCGAATAACATCTATTGCATTCACATCAGCACCACATTGTAAAAGTAAACGAACTGTATGTAAACATGGATATCTATAATAATAGATAATCTTTCACAAATAATTATTTAATTTAAAATCGAAAACATACTTGCAAATAAAATCGATGAAATAATCATTTGCAGATGTATGATTATTTAGACTTAAATGTAATAGAGAAGATCTATCGGTTTGAGTAACATACTGATGTTGAACAATGATACGAATTTGTCGATAAAATATTTGACGATCATTATTTGAAATTATTGATTTTGATAGGATCTGAATAAAAAAAATTTCGATAGAAGAAACAAAGAATTTCTGCTAAACATATCAATACCTGACTAATGATTGTTATTAAGAAAAGTAAAGTATGTAAATTATAATCAAAATCTATCATATTATTTTCTAACTCTTCAAGTATTACTGTTATTACTGTCTGCCAAGGCACAATCGGTATTGATAATGATTTTCGTATCATGTCACTAAAAATCGAAGCCCATTGACGCAAATCTTCGATGTCGATAGATAATGAGTACTGTCGATGTAATTTAAGTTCATACAACCAAAAATTAACTCCTCGATGATGCTGTGCATTATCAGCGAGAGCAGCACCACGATATTGAAGAGAACGATGGTATTTTGCATTAGTTGGTCCAAGCAAACGTTCGCGCACAAGTAACGCTTCTATGTACATATGATCATCATTTAATCGAAGTTTTTCTAACTCATCGATTGTTTGACATTCTTGCCGATTATCAAGTACTTCTACAGTTGATAGTCTTAGAACTTTAGAAAGATTATGTTGAGATCGAAGTTCAAGTGCTCGATAGAAGTATTCAAATAATTTTTCAAGATTACAAATACCATGTTCACCACATGCAAAAGCACTTCCAAGTAATTCTTGCGCTTCGATTTGTTCAAGTAATGAACATTGTGAAGAAATAGCATCGACAAGATCAATTCGTCTCTTTTCAGCTGCTAATAATAGTGGAGACATGTGAATATCGTTTGGTCGAAAATTTCGAGCACCATGATTCAACAAAAATTGAACTAGTTCAAGTGAACCACGATCTACAGCAAAATAGAGTGGTGGACGTCCATCATCCGTCGATTCATTCACATCACAACCTAATTCATCAACAAGATAAGTTATCATTTTTAATTGTTTGTTGTAAACACTTGCAATAAGATTCGTTTCATTATGTATTTTGGTAATATGTATATTAGCACCATTCTCATTCAAATAACGTGCCATATCTGTATTACCATTCCAACAAGCACAACGAAATGCTGTTGAATTTGTTTTAGTTGTGTGATTAACTTGAGCTCCATGTTCGACAAGTAATTTCACAATTTGAAAATTATCAACGGCAGCTGCTGCCCATAAAACGCTTACATTTTGAAATATCAAGAAATTTTGATCCCTTTCAACGAGTTGTATATCATTTAACAGTTCAAGATCGAGTTTGGAATAATTAAGCAATATTTGTACCATGTCTTCAAACTTATTTAAACAAGCAATCATAAGTAAAGTACATTTTTGTTTGTTCGGTTCATCATATATTCGATTTAAGTAGATCTCAGGATTGCTCATTGTTGACAAATGACTTTCGAGTGCTTTGAAATCTCCTTGATGGACAGCCGATAATAACAAGTTATTCACTTCATCCTTGAAATCATCATTGTATTTCATCATAGTGGTAAATGCATACAAATGAAAAATGATGTTTTACCTTGCATTTATAATCACACATACAAGTTGCATTTTGTTTTTGCATTTTTCTTCTGTTCTTCTGCTTCCTTGCACGATGTAAAATGAATCATCGTGCATACAGAAGAAAAAGAAACATTTTAACTAAACAGAACAATAAAAGAAAAAAGAAATCTCGTGTCTGGGTTTTTTTCTTTATCCAAAATATTTGATAGTCAAATATATCTCGAAGACGAAAGGGAGTGTGGTGTGTTTACAAAATATCAATATATTATCACAAATTAATTTACCAGTTTGGATCAAACATGGTTCGTTTGATTTGAAAGTAACTGTATTCATTTGATTCTTTGATAATATTAATGATGTGTTCATGAGATTTTTATCTACTATCTTATTATAACGATCTAATGTGTAAGATGATTAATGACAAATGGAAAGAAAGATTTATTGATAAAAAATAATTCAAAATGTAATTCTTATTGTTCTTGAAAACTATAGGATATTTGAATTCATTCCATAATCAATAACTTAAGTTGAGAATCGGTTAAATTTTGAAATCTACAGTGATGAATTATATTTTATTATTTTCGAATCATACTTGGTATCTGTTCATCAAAGAACTCAGTTTTGTATGTTCAAAATCAGAAGGTAACCATGCGTTGCCTAATTTGTATTATAAAATAAATGAAAACTTAAGAACTTCATATCAACTGGAAAATGACTGAAAAAATTTCGAGCCGACATTGCACTGTAGGAAAAGCCAAAGATAAGTTTTAACTCAACTATAATTTTAATTAGAAATAGTAACAATCGTAGAGATTTAGTGAATAGATTAAGAGTGACTTAGGAGACTGAATGACACACGATACATCGTTGAACTGAAAGTGAGAGTAAGAGATCTTAGACAGAGTATATCGTCAGAGTTCAATAAAGTCCTTACGTGGATTATAAATATTCATTCAGTCAAACATTATCTTTGACTAGGAATATGAGCTGCTGATAGGTTTATTTTTTAATTTTGATTTATATTCGAACTCGAATTGGTCCACGACTCAAAATATTATATTTACTAGCTTTGCTATCATTAATTAATTAAATGCTCCAATTGAATCTAAGTTTGAAGAAGTATAGTAGACAGTAGAGGGAGAGAAAAAAACAATCCAATTGTGTTCATATTAGAAAGGCCATAATAATAAACAAAATTGTAAAAATAGTATACATATTCAGAGTAAAGAGAAGTATCTCGAAAGAATTAATGATAAGCAGTTACTTTTCTCTTGTTGCATAGGTGACGGAATGTTTTGATTCTAGGGTAGACTCAACATGTTTTTATAGAATCTTCATTTGAAAGTCAAAAATAAGAGAAGAGAAGTTTTTGAATGCCACTTAGATGAAATATAGTTAGTGATTTTGCAACGAGTAACACAGTGCTGGAGATCAGCAAAAGAATTCTCAACTTGCATTAAAAAAAAACATGCGAATGTTTATGTTCATTGATATGCATCTTTGGAAAGAAGAAATTCTGATCTTCTTTATTGGGAAATAGTTTAATGGTGAAGCAGAAATGTTTCACAAAAAACAGAAGTTGCATTGTAAGCTTCTACACTGTTGAACATGTTCAATCGGCATGTAATAGCTAATCTAGCTCAGATTTTTCGTACAGTTCTTCTTTACTAGTAATGAAGAATCCCAACTTCAATTCATTAACAATTTATGATCCAATATTTAGTTGTATGAAACTCAATGTTTCCTCACAGATGTTTTCTAAATCTGTTTGATTGAAAAAATGTTATTATTCGTTACTGAAGGTGGTGAGAAATATTGAAATTTGTGCACCAAATGTGATGCGTTGCTCAAAATTATAAATTTGATCGAAGAAAAAAAAATTATTTGAGCCTAATCTGGCCTACGAAGCATGCATCTAGTGTAGACTTTTGCTTTTCTAAGCCTTGTGGCTCCACTGCCTATATTTCCTTGTATAAACACAAGAAAGACAAGTAGTATAAGAAGAAAAAATAGATGTTCTTCACATGTAAATGATTCATACATAAGAAAAAAAAAGCGAAATCATTCATAAAAGTTTGTTATTGTTTTCATGTTGATAGAATGAGCTTCTATGATGACGACGAAAACATCTTTCTATTGATGTTTTGCTGCTAGTTTTAGCAATTTTTACATAGAGATATATTTCTTGTTTACTGTCTATTAATATGATTGTCAAATTTTCTCGAAAAAGACGAAGAAGAACTCAAAACAGATTATGAATCTCTGAATCTGACTGTTTTTGAGAATTCTCATCAGACTCCGGTCCCACTACTTCTCTAAACCAACGCCGATATCGTGAGTAACGTGTCTTGGTAAGTCATGATATTTAGCAGTTGTCTAGATCTTTATTAGCTTTTGCTGCTTGTGGTAAACAGATAACTTTCCCGCCATCGGACAATATATCGGATCATCTGCTATGCATCAAATGCATTTGGTTTTTAATTATGTCCTCAAGCAGTAAGTATAGTCATTCTGTAAGACTATAGTTGGAACAAAGAAACCGGGACTAAGACTATCCACTGGAATTTTGCGAGGCTAAGACTGAAATAGGAATGACTAATTATCAATAACAAAGAAACTTCTCAAATAGAAACTGATAATCTGTAACTTTGTTTGTCGGCAAGTTCCATTCTCAAATGAGTCGAAATTATGCATTAGAAATCAGATCTCCTCTAATTATTACCGTTTATATTTGCTACAAATTATTGTAGATTTTTCGGATTGACTTTGCAAGAAAATAAGAAATTATATTCAACAAAAAAACAACTTTTTATAAGATTTTTAGCTAATAATCTTCACAGCAGGAACTGGTCAATTCTGGTCCCAAGTTTGAAATTGAAAAGTTTCTAGCTCTGATTCAGTTTTAGCTACTTGTTTTGTACATCTTCATTATTAGATATTTTTCACTTCTTCCCTATATGTGATTCATAATGGATTTTGTCTTCTCACGAGCCATGGAATGCATGCTATAGTGAATCCTATAGCTTTTGACGAAAGAAACTCATCGTCATGCTATCGTGTTTCGAAACTTAGAACCTACCTTCTGTTGAGCAACCTTGCTTCTTATCTAAAAACTGTAGTGGCAACTATAACTCTTGATGTTAATATTCTCAACTAGTAGTGTATTCATTTATTTGCAACAACATAGGAATGCTAAAGATCTTTTAACATTTATGAAAATTCATGAAATGAATTTGATCTGTACTTTCAAAATAACAGTGGCATGTTGACTTTGTTTTGTGGGCGGATCTTTTACTGATCGATTCTAAAAAATCATTAATCTTTGCATAAACAATACTTCCTAATGATTAAAGCTACTTAGAATCTATGCCTTTTCTCTTCATTAATGACCTGCTGTATTAAAAAGTTTGTTAACGTAAGTAAAGTTCCATAGTAGTAAAAAAGTTATACATGTTTTATAATTATCTTTCACAATATAATTTATAAAAATTGGTATGTAATCTACTGGTATGAAAAAGTAAGGAATGCCCTAGGATATATGGGTATAAGTGTGTATGCGAGCAGGTCGGTCTTTGTGTAGACGCAGCAGGCTGACTGTATGTGTGGAGACCGGAGTAAGTATACGAGTGTGGATGTGGAAATAGAAATAGAGTTGTTGATGTAGTTGAGAGGCTTCTGTTAAACAATACTCACACCACCTATAGATATGTCCTAATCTAACAGTTTGCTTGAATTCAATCCAGAAGAAATAATTTGGGATTCAAAGGTTAACGTACAATATCAGTGCGTGATTGGAGTTGTAATGATACACTGTTACGATTTTATTCTTCGCCGATTATTTTGTGGAACTTGCGTATATTTTCAGAGACAATAATCTCCTACGTCCTAGCAATGGAAAAAGATGTGTAAGAAATAACAGTGCTTAGATCATCCTAAAACTCTGTAAATTCTAACTAATCTAAATATTGCGATATTTGATTTTGGATGCAGCGGAAGATTCTCGTTTTAGGTGTTAATCAATAGGGCGACGATGTTATTGATCTAGCAGAGTCAGAATACGACGAACGTAGAAAAGTATGGACTAATTGAATTCTAAGCTTAGACAAAGCTCACCAGTATATGCCAAAATTCGTCAAGCGAAAGAATAGCGAGCGTCGAAGCATGCTGAACAATTAAATCTACACTACTTGACAAAAGTATTCCCTCCCTCGGATCTCAGCCACTACAAGAGCTGTGGCTCTAGAAACTTGGATATATATAGTTCTCGATCAATGTAGGTCGGCGACGAAACTCGCACCCCTATAGCTTGGATTAGAAGAACGTTAGGATGCATGGGGTTCAGTTTCATTGTGGACTTCATAACTTCAGAACAACAAAATCTTATGACGTGAGGGACACGTCATTTTGTAGCCCTGCATAGTGGCTATCTGTGGTAAAAATGTCATCAAAGTTTTATTGAGTTA
>CAJNOL010000131.1:192939-241244 GCA_905250125.1 Rotaria sordida
AATTTTTTCTTGTATTACATTCTTTTTCTTTTCACTATTGATCACCCTAAACCGGTTGATTGAATAATTTAGTATGAGACAAATGAGTTGGAAAGAAACTTCATAGTGTTCTGAATTAGTAATGACGATACATTCTAAAAACTAGATTAGTCGTGACGAGTGTAGAAGAGACTTCAGACTAGTCCTGACTGCCATTGAAAACTTTTTAAACTAGTCAAGCCACTTGTCTTTGATAAGTTTTTAATAGTCTACCAAATGGACGAGCGTCTTTTTACTATTTGAACTATTTAAACTAATGAGAGTCTATTGGTAAGTCACAGTGTGGTGTCTAGACATCCGTCAGGTATTGAATACTGTTGAGTCAGATGTTCGAATCCACCTTTTGTCTTCTTTTTTTTCTGCTCTACGAACTAGTCTGGACGGGATAGATTAGACAAACGGATTAGACATAATAGGATTCAAGGACGCTCTGGACTAGTCCAGACGTGATTGCAGGACATTTCTTGTGAAGACAACTAGTCATGATGCGTATTGCGAACATTTCGGACTAGTCATGTCACTCGTCTTCACTTGCTTTTTTTTGATTACTTGGAATGAATAATGAAATAAATGTTATACACGTACTGCTCAATGACCCATGTCTCTTTTATTATTGTTTTATTTTTCTGTTTTTTATTTGGTTCTGCATTCTCTTGTACATGAAAAGTATCTTGCTAGCACAAGAGTATGAATAAAAAGGTATCTTTGCTTGTTGCATATCAGTGTGTGATTGTTATCGTTTAATAGATATGAGAACCTTTTTTTGTAGAGTCACTATCATGCCTTGTATGCTTGTTCTACCTGGCTTGCATCCAGCTGATTCACCAATGTTAACAATATTGTTTATATCTGTGACAGATCATTGTGCTGAAAACTATAGTAATTCGAAATTTAAAAAAAACAGAAAAAGAAAAGAATAATAAAAGAGATACAACTCATTGTGTAGCACATGTATAACATTCAGTTCATTAATCTTGTATATGGAAAGATACTTCTAGGAATAATGAAGGACCTAATCATACGTTGAATAAGTTCAGATATATGGAAGAGTGACTTTAATAACTTTTTTCTTGTCGAAAATTAGTTTTCTTTTTGAAATCTGAATTAAAGTGTCTGAAAACACATTTTACTAATACCCTAAAAAAAGAGCAAAGATTCTATTCAACATCAGCACAACTTTTTCTTTCCATCATCTATCAACATATAATACCGACTGAATGACAATCACTAAGATCTTAGATAAAAATAGTAAAAAATTTTTATTATTTCTTAATAAACATGGAATTGATATAAAAGTATCAAGTGAAACATCAATGATACATAGGTATCTACCAACAACAAAAGTATTCGCGAATTATATTTTTGATATGAGAAATACAGAATTTATGGTTGAAACAATGTCATGAAGATAGATATGAATAACATACAAGAAAGGACACTTATAATATAATTAGAAGTTTAGAACGAAGATACAAAGTATTCATATATCGTTTGTGTATAAATCATTGCATGTTTCAGCGATCATATTCTCTAGTAAAGAATATGATTTTGAAGTATGTGTATGGTTAAATTACAATCTTGATTTTAACACTATTGAACTAGTAGAGAACATTATTAAACAAAAAATTAAAATAAAGAATCTGAAATTACCATGCAAACTAGAGAATGCACCCGATAAAACATACAATAACCTATCAGCAAGCATTATTCAATCAACATATTTAAAAGATTCAGATGTTTTATCAACACTTTTTATCTTTATTTTAAACTTTTAAGAGTCTATTCTTGCACTATTGTCATTGGTAGTATAGTCAAACATTTCGTAATAAAATTATTTCGCTACTAGCAGCTATTTCTCAGTGAAGAAGCACATTAGAAATACACAGCAATTCAAAAATTTGTGAAATTAAACAATTTATTAAAACTTAGCTACCAAAAGTGATCTTTTTCTTTATCAAAGGGATGCGATACAGAAAAAGCGTTCATTAAATTGCAATCTATTAATTATTTCAAGGATATTTCTCACGAATACGATTTTATCTAATATATCAAAAATAAAAATCTCATTTTGTTTTTTTCTTTTTATTTCTATCTTCGTAATATGATAAATGTCGCAGAATGATAAGAGTTCTGTTTTGTGAAATAAAACACTTAAAATAAAAGTAATTCGATTGAGTTTATTAGATATGTAAAAACAAAAAAAAAAAAGAAAAAATTTTAAAGTTTATTTGTAAGCAAAATAAATAATAGTCTTTGTAATTATTAGTATATGGCAGGAACACATCGTCGGCAAAATTTTCCACAACATTTTTCAGAAGATTTGCATTGAGCATCTGTTGTACATTGTAACTTGCACTTAGAAGATGAATATTCTGTCGGGCAACAACGTGCATGTTCATATGGACAACAATAAATTTTGTCGTATTGATTCATTTTGCATATACCATCTTTAAGTGCACATGCTCCTGATCCTTGTCCACAAACAACTCCTTTGATTGGTTGACCATATTTGCATGGATTACACATAGCTGGTAATGGATATATTAAACACGAAGGTTTTGAATTAATGATCTTTGTAGAACCCGCTGGCATTGATGATATTGAAGCATCGTCAGCTGCACATAAAGACATAATAGCAAAAGTTGCTAGTAATAAGTGTATAATTAACTTTTTCATCATCGTTTGATAATATCAAATTCGAATAGTCGTGTGTATACAATTGCTTATGTTGTACAATTGATGAGACTTATATAGTATCATTATAGACTGGTAAAGCATGACTTCAAATAAAGAAGTAAGATAAAGTAGGCGATACTGTGTCCTATTTTATTTGAATCATATTGATCTATTTTTTTTCCAATATTATAGATTAATATTGCAATAAAATATTAATCTAATAATAGGATTAATCTTTGTATAAGACATGACTATACTGAGATGTGTACCTTCTTTTTTTATATCTTTTCTTTTATGGGCGTCATTCATCATATGTTTTGCGTATCATCATATTCATACATGAGTGAGTAGACTCCTTGGCTTTTTAGAGGAATTAATTATTAACTTCTTTGAAGATTTCTTTGAAGAGATACAATGATTTATTTTTGATTGTGTTCTATTTGAATATGAAAAAAGTTTCTTCTAAATTTTGGATTGTTGCATAATAGTAAGAACTAATTCTTAGCCAATCGATTTCAAGAATCATTCAATTTCAACGTAAAATTATGACTATTTTCCTAACAATATCGATATCTTGAAGAATACGACTTTTTTTTCGTGGATTTTGTTAATTTTAAGATGCGTACTTTCAATTCAATTTCACAAAGTTATCAACCAAAATCCTAATCGCCATTCACTTTGTCACTATACCTAAATAGATTGAGTCTTCCTAAAAACTTTCATTATTCATATGTGTTTTTTTTTCTCAATTATTTTTATTTTGTATATTGAATAAAACGGCGTAAAGAAATACAAAATATAAAAACAAAGACCGACAAAAAGAAATTTTTTTTGTTACTAGTACCTTTTTTCAATATGAAGAGTAGAGAAAGAAAAATAAGTAAAAATAAAGAAACACATACAGATCCAGAAAGATTTATGTATGTAAAATGTTCATCTGGTCCTAACGTGACTAATTCTGGTCCAAAAATAATTCTTGAATTTTTCGCTTTGTAATCATATATTTGTACGACTTGATTTTGTGGTACTCGATATGTAATCAATTTGGATTTGTCACGTTTTGTCATTTGTACCGACGACGTTACTGTTGTTTTGGCTTGTCTTCCACTTAAAGAATCTCGTTGAAGGAGTTCTTCTATACTTACTGGTAATTCTTTTTCCCAGAGTTCTTCATCTTGTGTTAACATGTATGTATTACCAATGATCGCACGAACACGACCAGTTTTCAAGTCACGAACATAGATACCTTCATTTTCATCTAGAAAAGTACCTAATGGATAGATAAAATATGCAAGATTAATTAATTTACCCAAAGGTATCGCTTTTCGTTTTTCTAATACTTCGACTTGTACTGGTGGTATATATTCTCTTGGTCCTCTTACTACCCATTTATCGCCTTAAAAAAATTCACACATTAAAGACAGATTGAATTCTTTTCTCTTACCCGGCACACGAGTCACATTGTATATTTCATCATTAAACGATTCGATACATTTCACTACGATGCCTTCATCGTCACTCAAGATGTATATATCTTGAATTCCTTTCTCTAATTGTTCATTAGGTTGCAGAAAAAAAGATTTATCACCAACAACTAATTTCTTCTTGCCCAATTGATTTTTACCGTCAGCTTGAAAAGAAAATCGAAATTATAATAACCCTCGATCATAGTTTGACATCTAACATTCTTACATGAAACTGGATTTAAGATGACACAATATTGTCTTGAATTCAATGTTTTTATATCAATAATTGCCACAAGTTGTTCATAAACATTCAAAATATATGTTTCAGTTTGTTCTTTTGTGACGAGCCATTCATCACCATTATTTCTTGTTTGACCAAAATCATCTTTGAATGTTTTCAATGCACGTAAATGTAAAGCTTTTTTATCTGTTACAACATGGGCATTCTCAATACCAACAACTGTTTCATAAGCCAATGGTACATAAGCACCCAACTGTTTTATTAACCAATTTTCACCTGCCACACGACGTTGACCCAAACGATCGATAAGTTCTTTTTTAGCACTCAATCTTATTGCTTGATTTGGACCGATCACGGTAGCAACAATATGTTCCTCAACCGATACTTCTTTACGTGGTATATAAGTGCCTAACAAATCAAGATATTTGTACAGTTGACAGACATATATTATGTTTCGAGCGAATTAATTGCATGAATTATAGCTGTGAACACATACACAGTCACTTACCTGGTCCTTCGAATAGCCATTCATCTCCAGCTTTTCTCTGTTCTCCATTATCATCAAAATCCAAAACACCCTTTAATCTTAATGCTGAATTAGCTGCAACATATTTTAAAAGTGTGGCAGTCTGAAACAAGACGAACATATACTGTTCAAAGGTACTTTCTATAATAGTATTCACAATACTTGTTTTAAAACTTCACCAGGATACAATGGAAATGGTTCTTTATAATCTTTTTCTAATCTAACATCTAGGCTACCGTACGACAATTTTGCCTGACCATTTTTGTCGAATTGTGTTTGATCATCTTCATTTTTCACAACAGGATTTTCAATAACACAATAGTGTCTTGGTGGTAGAGTAATCATTTTATCAGGTCCAAAAACTATTGTCTCATGGTCTTGTCTAAAAAATGTTTTTGGACCGATTTCCAACCGCGTCACACTTGTATTCCGATCTAATACATGAATATAATAATAAGGCGGAATACGATAGACAGGATCCATCTGAGCTGGTAAACTCTTAGAAGACATACTATTGTCGGGTTTTAATACTAGAATAGAACCAAAAAAAGAACAACTAACACTGAATACTTCATTTCAATGTATGCATTCTTACGAGAATAATACGACTTGGGTGTGGATCTTCTTTTCATCCACTCCAACATTCATACCTCATACTACAGCCCATCAGGTTCAGGTCCGAAAAATTTTAATTAATCGGGCCCTGGTCCGAAAATTCTTGAACTCGATAGGCTCTACTTCACACCCTCGGTGCATGCACTCATTGAGCTCATGTAAATAACAATGGTGGCTCTTCAGTGTCAGGAAAAGCAGAAAAAGGGAATAAAACAAGTGCTAAACAAAAAAAAAATCGACGAAAACATGGATATAGGTACATTCTGAGAAGCATTTGAACGGTCTGGCATAGCTGTCGTTGATGGATGGCGATGACATTTCTGTGTGTCGGACGAAATCAGCAAAAATTTGTGTACTCTGATGAATGAAGTACGACCACTAGACTCAATCGCCACATTTCTGCTGTCAAAGACTACCCGTTTTCCTCAATGTTTCAGTCAGACATTTACGGGTCCGACCAGTGGAATCATTGGTCTGGGCGCAGAAGCGGTATCATGGTTTTGATTTTTACTTTTTTGATCATCGAAAAGCTGGAGTAATAACGAAAGATGATCATCTTTGTTATGCCTTATGACAGTGTTCGATAGAGATTGGTTGACTATATGAATAATTATTGATGAAAAAAAAACACGGTGATCTTAACAACAACAAGAAAAACTAACAATTCTCTTTCATCAATGCTTACCATACGAAGAAAAGTGAAAGTGTAATGTGTGCTACTTTGTTTCATGATCGTCTCTCTTTATAGTTTTTTACTATGAATCATGTCTCACATCTTGCGCACCATGCTCAACAGTGTTATGAAATAACAGAGAAGGAAAAAAAATGATTGACCCATTTACTTCAACCAATAATTCAAACGAAATAAAAGGTGGCGTAATCTAAGTATTGAAACAATAGATCAAAGTAAGAATCCAAGTCGATGCGTACAACTATTGTACTCGTAGAGACAGTTATATATTGCGTCACAACATGAACGTTATTGTACTACGTAATGTAGTTCATAGGCACTATGAACCAAAGAGAATTCATCGGTTTCTCGATAATAATGTGTTGTGCCGCTGAACTCATATCTACATTAGGTGTACCTCTTGAAATTAAATTTAACTCAAACCTATAGACATGCAACTTACCGATCATCAGGGTGTGGGTGTAGGTGTGGGTGTGGGTGTGGGTGTGGGGTGGGTGTGGGTGTGGGTGTGGGAGAGGCTGCGACCCGGCCAGCCCCCCGCCCCAACCCACACCCACACCCACACCCTTACCTCGTAGGTCAGTTATCTTTTGCAAATGGCGAACATATTTGGCCGTTGCCATACTATCATTGGCTACATTTTGTCTAACACTTGCATCAGTCGACCGATGTTTACTAACATCAAGCTCAAGAAAATGGCGTAGATTAAGTCACATTTCAATTGCTCGCTACATTATAGTTCTAAGTGTTATTTTCTGGCTACTTTGTTTGTGTCATATAGTCGTTTATTATGATTTACAATTAATAGATGTGAATAATAATATATACATATGTATGCCTAAATCTGGTATTTATACAATGTTTATTGGTACATTTTTGCTTGGTTGTAATACAATTTTGTTCTATACACCCATGTTTGCTGCTAGTGTCATTACTCTCATACATGTATGTATGTCGCGACATCGTGTACGAAATTTTAGAAGTCGAAGAGCTAGATTAAATAGAGCTGATCGTCATCTAATTACGATTATGTTCATTCAAGTTGGTATAGGCATGATATTGAGCTTATTTCGTACTACTTTCTTAACATATAGTTTACTGTCGAGAGATGTATCGAAAAACATTTACAGAATGACAATTGAATCATTTTTGGATCGACTTTCATTGATTATATTTTATTTGAATTTTGCTAAATCATTTCCTGTCAATGCTCTGACAAGTCCACTTTTCTTTGATATCTTTCGTGAACGTTTGATCAATATATGGAAACATTTCAAAAGAGGTATATCTTGTAAATTTGAAATTAAATACCGTTCAATATCTTTGAATGTAGTTTCATTAGTATAGTTTTACGAATTCAAAACTAAGAATATTTTATTTTTAAAACCTTTTGTTAGTCGATATTATTGATAATGATTTTTTGTTTTTGATTTTATTATTAAGATCAGCAAAATTCCATAATTCGCAGTGGTCGATTACGTCAAGATGCATTTGACTTGCTCGTCTACAATCATTAATACTATCCATAATTATCTTGATCGGAGATCAATATTAATCTTTTAACGTGATGTAAATATAATTGTAAATATAAATATCGTTTGTTTCAATATTGTATTGTATTAATCTCTTTAATAGATATTTTTCCTTTGAATAGATTGAAAAAGACGAATTTCACTAAATCTCTTAAAATTTTATTCTCATATCTAGAATTTAAGAAAAAAAAACAAACAATTCTAAGTAATTTTTTCTGATTAGATTGATTTACTATAGTTTCCTACATAGTCTTGTTGAAATTGAAAATTGATTGAATAAAAATAAAGATTTCTTCATGGACATACTCAACCAAAATGAAACACGAAATAAGAATTGAGCTACTCAATAGTTTATATTTTGGCAACAAGTTTTTCAAGTAAAACATGGTCATATTCAATAAAATGGCGCCGTACGGCTGAATGAAATATATTCGGTTTAAAATGATTAATGTTCTTTGAAGAACAAATGAATCTTCCTGTAATACTAAATAAGAACTTTAATGCTTTCATAGCCAACAGTACAAATATGTACTACTTTTTTTTTTGGTCAGAGAACTATAATGAATTAGGAAAAAATAATTCTGGTAGAAAGAACGACAATAGTACATAGATGGGATTAATTTCTAGCTATTCTACAGAAAACTTAATTGATTATTAAAATCACTATCTGAATTTAAGCTAGTCGCTTGACATTATAGAAAAAAAACCAAAAAATACATTGTTGTTAAACTTTTTTCCACCCTACCTCATGGACATATATACAATATTAATATAGCAGATACAACTTCAACTAGGATAATAATGACGAAAAATGTGCAAAGAAATTGAAAAATAACTAGATTACACATCATTCATTCTCATTTTTTTATATAGTGAACTAATAAAAGTAGTTTTGTACGGGTGCAGGCGTGGGCATGAGCAGCACAAGGCAAATTTTTCAGACGAAGTAACTGTACATATTACTTTGTTGATACAGTGCTCAGGTTCATATGAGTAATGAAGTTAAACTTAAATGTATATTCTACTATGTATTATTATCAACAAAGAGGACTCAGACGAGTCGAGCGAGTTACATCAAAATGGGTCAATTCGTCAACATCTTTGACCTACATTATATAACATACTCAACTAACCAAACCGACATCTATGTTTTTACATTCACTCGGTCAGGTCTTTATAATCACGCATACGCACACCTTCAGCATCTCAGATCCTCACATAAAACATGCTTTACCTGGTAGAATTGAATGCTCTTATCACATCTACTCATATTTTCTTTTCTTTTTGCTATATCGTTTGGCCATAAAAAAACGAACAACAAGTGTGTTATAATATTTCTTTTTTTGTCGTTCGATGCAGATATCAACAAAAAAAATGATCATATTTTAGATAAAATGTTCATTCTTATCATATTGCTTACCTTAGTAACGATCTTCTTCGCAACATGTTTTGTTATTTACTGGAAATTAGTTCGTCCAGAGAAATATGTTTATGATGCACTACGAAGCCAAGGTGTTCCTGGCGAACCGTTTGTGCCAATTCTCGGTCAAATGCCTGAAATTCGTCGTGCTCGTGATAACAATGCTTTATTTGAATATCATGAAAATCTTGCAAAGAAACATGGTCCAATTTTTCTCATTGGCTATGGTCCATTGGTGCGTCTTGTCGTGCTCGAACCAGACTTGTTGGCCGACGTTCTTGGTCGATCACACATCTCGGATTATACAAAGCCAAGAGATTTGACTACGGTACTAAAACCATTGATCGGTTCTCACAATTTATTAGTAAGCATGGGATTGGAACATGAGCGCGCTCGACAAATGCTTAATCCAGCATTTCATTTTGTTAATCTTCAATCGATGATTTCGATCATGGCTGATCGAACAGCTGAAGCTATTCATAGGCTTCTGACGTCTTCGACCAATCAACCGATCGATCTACAAAAAGAACTGAATTCACTTACGCTAACTATCATTGCTTCAAGTGCATTCGGTCAAGGTTTCGAAACCATTGTCGATGCTAAAGAGATCATGTCTCGAACATTTACCGAAGCACTGGAAGCGGTTATGTATCGAACAATGCGTATGGTCAATCTCATACCTTTTCTTGCTCGATTACCGTTCTGGCGTAAACATATTGTTGACCGAGCTACTCGAATGGTGAATGGATTCGTTGATCAGATTATTAGTGATAGAAGACAGGGAAAATCAACAAGTTCTTGTGTCGGAGCCGATCTACTCGATCTCCTTCTTTCTGCAGTCGATGATCAAGGACAACCGTTTACAGATGAAGAGATCAAAGAACAAGCATTGACTTTTGTTCTTGCTGGACATGAAACTACCGGCAATTTGATGGCATGGGTGATGTATGTTCTCATGACTCATGAACATGTTCTACATGCTTGTCGAGATGAAATCGATCGCATTTTGCCCAATGGTTTAGAACCAACTTATGATCATCTCAGTAGTTTGTCTGTGTGCGAAGCTGTCATTTATGAAACACTTCGTCTCTATCCACCGGCGCCTCTATTTACGCGCTACTGTATACGAGCACATACAATCGGAAGTGAGGGTCATAAACAACTTCACATACCTGTCCATACGACTGTATGGTTAAACACTTATACACTTCATCGTCGAGCAGAATTCTGGCCTCGGCCACACGAATTCGATTATACACGATGGTTACGTGATCCTAGCACAGGTTTCAAGCCGAAACTAGCGCATCCATTTTGTTATTTGCCGTTCTCAGCCGGACCTCGTAGTTGCATCGGTCAACACTTTGCCTTGCTAGAAGTGAAAGTCATTCTATCGATGTTTCTACAACGATGCAACATTCAGCTTGAACCCGGTCAGAAAATTACGCCAGACATTCGGATCACTATGCGACCCAAATATGGTCTTTTTGCCAAGGTAACACGACGCCAATAGACTGTTTTCATCATTGATATTCAGGAAACATTCGAACTATCTTGTAATATTTATATTGACCGATCATGCTACCATGTAATACAATGATATCAGTTTTATTAAACTGAACATCGATATAGTGTTTCTTTTTTAGCATTTGACTCTCCGCTATTTATTCATGTTATGTCTGTTTCGTCTAATTTGATCTTAACTGACATCGACTTTGCTATTCTTTTGTCAAAAAATTTGCTTTTTTACTGAATAGAACCTATTATGTTTGATACTAAAAATATGCTTGGGATCCGTTGATAGGTATTTTACTTTGAGTTGAAGTCGAGTAAAATGAAATATTTAAATTCGATTAATGATCCTATGTGTTAGATTTTCATCTGTTTTAGATGAATAAATCTCGGATGATTGAGATGAATTCCAATAAGAATCAGTTGTCATTGTTTCTAACGTTTGTTGTTGAACTAGGAACACAGTTCTTGCACGAACTCTCTACCCGCATACCTTCTAAGTGAGTGCAAACTGCACTGAAGGCAAGTTATTTTGGGGTTTTCTTCTTATTAATGTGTACAACTTGCTAAATAAAGGCTTAAAATGGAAGATACATATTTGGATTTACGTGGACGTACAACGAGACATCGATAGGAATTTACAAAAAATTTGACTGTGAACTTATGTTTTCGGCTAGATTGTATTTGAACCAACAACCACAACTAAAACAAATGCAGAATTTTTTGAACTGAGTTTTACTTTGTTTCTCCGACAAACGAAGACTTAAGGGTATGGGTATGAATATAACATAATTATTACAAAAGCTTTTTTATGTATTAGATATTCTAGCAATTAAAAAAAATTACACATATTTCCTAAAGTTTATCATACAAATGTTACATTTCAATGAACTTTTGATTCTGTGAAAGACTTGCTCATTTTTGACACACTGTTTCTTCTCAACTACATATGACCATTATACTTTGATTTAAAGGAGAATATTGAATTTAGTTTTTAAATAAATTACAATAACTATTTAGACAAAATTAACAAAATAAGAAGATGAAAAAGAAAACGATAAGATAGCAAAGTTTTGAATTGTATTTTGAACCTGGCGGCCAGATCATGGTGTAAGAACACATAATATTCAATGATACGAACTGTAAACACTCTACTATATTTATAAATATAATGTTATTAGTCGATCCAAATTAACATTACACTTTAAAATGTTTAATAGTTGAATAAAACATGTTTACGGTATGGTATGAACGCTAGGATGATATTAACTTTTGGTATATCTTATATTTAAAAACTCTCTAAATTAAAATCTCTACTTGATTAGTAGAATTGATTTTAATTGTTTAACTATCCGCAAATCTATATAAGGTCTAAATATAGATTTAAGAAAAAACAGAAACAATATAGATTTTATTTACAAGCAAATATTTTCATCATACTAGAAATAATTTAGAATTATCCTAGTGAATGTAATGAGTTCAGGGTACTCTGCTATCAGTATGATACATGAATCTTTGGATGCTTCGCTACTGTAAGGTACTTTATGGGTTTTTAGCACTTGAATACAAAATGCTTCTAAATATTCAATCTACTAACATATTGAAAAATTTTTCATAGAATGCTATAGAAACTAGGAAGGTGCTTAGATGGATCGCTGGTAAGTAGGCATGTACTGAGACAATTCGCGGTGGGATACTCAATCAAGATCCTGTGACATACTGATAATAGAGTACCCGAAAGGATACCTTGCTGCCAACACACAAATAGTTTAATTTGAAGAAATAATATTCTCCACTTTTTAAACTGAAGTTTATTAATACTGGCGATATAAAAAAGAAGATTCAACTTTTATTTTGATTTCGCTTAAATTTTCGAAAATGCATCAAAAAGTTTTTTTTTTCTTTCATCGATTTTACATATGTGACATGGTTATTATTTATCTTTTATATCAATAAACTTAAGTCTATTGCTTGATGAATAACTATAATAGATATAATGTATCTGTTAAAATAACATTTATGTAATGAACATCAAACTAATCTCTTGATTGTTTTATTAAAATAAAAATTACAACAATAAAATGTATTAATGAAAGTTTTGCATGTATTATTCGTTTAGTTCTAACTAGAAGCTTTATTTAGTTGTTGTTTGAGATTATACAATTGAGGACTATCAATGTAACTATCACATGCATAGCAAAAGATTGATTGATCTGAAAAACTAAGACAAATGTTATGTCCAGTTGATTCATGATGATTTAACATGTGCTTTTGATGATAACGAGAACAACCAATCTAATTTGAATGAATTATATATATATATATATATATATGAATATATTTTGATTGTTAATGAATGACTTACATAATTACAGTTCTCATGTAAGCAAGCCCAATTCTCTTGTGTTTTATTACAATCAACACAAGGCGGTTGATGTTCACGATCAAATTGAGTCGATGAAAGTAATAATTCAACACGATCACCCACATGAGGACAATCATACTTTGGTACGATAGCAAATGGCTTTAGAAAAAAAAATCATATTCGATTTGATCAATATGCGATATTTTTACTTACACCTATTTGATTTACGTCATCCATCTGCTCGGAAGTTGTAGATTTATTTGATTCACTCATTTTTATTCTCAATAATTAACTACGAGAATATGTGATTTAAGACGACTGAAACTTGTGCTTTTTATACACTCGATGAGATTTATTACTTGAGTGTGGTGAAAGATGAAGACACATGGCAAAGAAAATGATGCATATTGCATTATTATCAACTGAGTCATTGGCAACTCTATTTGACATTAGTTGTTTTTTATTCTACTCATAACACATAAGAGAACGAACAAAAAAAAAGTCACATAAATTTCTTCATCTAAATACTAAATATGGTAGGGTGTGAGTGCAGGTTTTCTTCAAAGCTATGCTCACACCCCTTCTAACTTGTGCTGCATTACATTCTGGATATCGAATCACAGTTTTTCTTCTTTCTGATTATTAAGATAATTGATTCATAAGGACATATCAGAATTTTAATAAATAAATTGTCCTATACTATTATTATACATTACCAATTGCATGTTTTAAAAATTTTATAAATGAATTCTACTTTGTTTTCTTTGCTTATTCATATGAGATAGTTTCATAATATATTGATCCTGATAGAGAAAATGACTTGAAAGCCTTGAAACAATCAGAATTTCATAAAAATTGCAAAAAAAAAGAAAAAGTTTTTTTTCTGATATGAATTTTTATAATCTGAATATATTTTCTAACTTGTTTTTGATTCCATAAATAAGATCTTGTGTTTTTTAATAAATCTTTCTCCAATATTTCTAAGTTCAATTCAAGTGTTTTATCACAAGTAAGATGAACGATTTATCATTATAATCATGTATTTTAGGTTCTCATAAGATGTTTTCTAAATAAATTTCCGAGAAAAAAGTATCGAAAAATGGTTTTCTTTATGGCAATAGCTTCAAAAATCGACCGAGAGTTCTGACAAGAATACTGATGATTATTGAGCGATTAAATCTAAAAATCAGAGGCTTGCATAGCTTTGTAGACCTTCCATTGCTGGTTCGGATCCACATGTGATGATTGAAAACTCACTATAGTCACTTCACAGAGTGCATTGATATTCAAAAAGGGCGATTGACAACCTTAAAAACATCAGGTCGGAAAAACCTATAGTATACGATTCAATGCATCTACATTTCCTCTCTCTCTCTCCAATAATGAAAACTTCAGCTCTTTATCTTGTTTCTATCAAAAGTTATTGAAAAAATTCCCACTCGCTTTGTTTGCTTTGGAAATGAGCATTAGATGTAGGCATCGTCCTTAGCCTTGTATTTTTCTTTGTTTTCACTCTCATCATCAGCTCTGTAATGCCGCGGAAGCAACTGTCTGAAGTGCAACATTCATGTTACAAAATTTGTCGTATTTTTCTAATGAAATCAAACTTGTTGAAAAATGTAAGTAAGCAAGAATTTAGAAGAAGAATCAATTGAGAGATATAAGAATCAATAGAAAATTAAATAATTTTTTTTTCTGCATGTAAATTACTTAATCAAAATTTAATTTATTTATCTTCAACTAAAAAAGAACTTTGATAATCGTCAAATTCAAAATTCATTCATTATCAAAGTCAATATTATCTAGCGTAATTTTTCTCGATTTTATTGAACGGATATAAGATAGAGGGTAATGCAAGAGCGAAACAACATGGATAAATTTATGTGTGGTTATTGAATTATATAATTTAACGCACAGTAAGACATGTTCGTTTCTAATTGGTTGGCTTTTGGAATCATCTGCAAGGTTTTTAATCGAAATAAAAAGATAATCATCAGTTTGAAGCCATATATCTTTTTTTTCTTCCTGTAATAATCAACATTATCTATTTGTTTGTTGTCACATTTCTCAATTTTACTGAATAATTCTTATTCATTTCTCTGCGCCTGTATTCTATGGGTTTTATTTATCTACGAATAGGAATGTAACAATGTGGATTTATTGATCACTGGCTACACTTCATAGGCAGATGAATTCCAATAATCGTTCAAAATGAAAGATATCTGGATTTCTAGTATTTCTTTTTTTTTGAGCATAGAGGTGTTCGTGTCAATATTTTGTGTAGACACCAATACCGTGCATCTCTCTCATATACAATGGAAAGAAATTTTTTTCCAAGATTCATTAAAATCTAAATATTTACTGAAAAGGACAATCAAAAATTAATTGTAACTTAGATTGTTTATTATCAACCGGCATGAAAAAATTTGGTAAACTATTTTAGCAAAATAAAGTCTAAAATATAGACTAGTGGAATGATCGTGTACAAATTGTGAACTATCCGTCGTACGCTCAAATAACTATGACATACCTGTAATGAATGCACATCAAACAAATTTATATTGAAGAAGACAGTACAATGGAAGATCATAGACAATACAACTACAAAAAAAGATCAACATTTACCTTCAATGTTTCCATGTGACTTAATAAATATATAATTCTTAACCTGATGAGATGCTTAGTGAGTGAGAAATCAAATGCGGATGTATGAATTGAACTGTGAAGAAGTATTTTCAATAATATGTTATAACTCGCTTTTGTTTCATGACTTTGTAAATAGATTCGAGTTTATTGTTAAACGAAAAAATAATCATAAAAGTCTTTCGTTTTTCAGTGTTCAATGCACAAATATATAAAGCCCTATTCGTGTAAGACGATTCCATCGCTCGAAGAATTTTACCTATGAATGATGACTTTGTTCACTTGTTTTTTGAGGCACTTGCATCCTTGAATTATACATGGAAACCATGCCATGACACAGTCTCTTTCGTAACGACAAAGTCACAGTGCTTCATCTTATTCTTATCCAAATTTATTCGCAAACAAAGACTGCCGGGTAACTTTTGGACCACCCTACATATTAAACTTGACCTTTGAAATTCTCATGTGATTAATTAATGGATTTTTTTTGTGAGAAATTGCGCTCTTTACTTACTTACTTTGTTATGATATGTATCAGAGGTGCCCATAGAGCAGTGCAATGTGTAGGTGTCGAGCGTGAGTATGGATGTCGTCGAAGAGAAGACTTTCACTTACACAAGCATCAACACTAACACCGCATGCATACATTCACACTCTCATGCAAAGCTTCGTGTTGGCAAAATAGAAAAGAAAAAGCATATCAAATATAAGCATAGTACAAGTATGAAATGAAGAAGAAAATATATCGATTGTTTTAAAAGTCATCACTGGTCTATAATGACTTTTGGGATATCCGGTATGTGGACATGATTGATCATGCATACGTCGAAATTGTTAATAACTCTCCCATTATTCTTTGTATGAACAAATTACTACTTTTATTCCAAAACAAATTGAAAAGAGAAAGAGCATACATTATATATTTATCTCTTCGATTACATCCCTACTTCTTCCAATGTATTGACACACTGATGACGTCTTTTTTTCTTCGAGATGGATGAATCAAAAGATAAGAGAAGCTAAGAGTAATAAAAGGAACTAAAGAATGCAATACGTAGTATAAGAACATGCAAGAAAGAACAAACAGTCTAAGAAAAATTGCGTCTTGATTAATGGCGATGATAGAAAGCGTGTCAATCGAGTAGTGCAGATGAATGTAACCGTGTGTGTGCGAAAAATTGTGTTTATTTTCGAGGTAAGGCTTTATTTTTCACCATTTCTTTTGCCTTACTGTCGTATTCGGTCTTATTTTCCATATACTCTTTAAGTATCTCTATAGCGAAACAAAAAGAGTGGGTTAATGAAAGAATTGAGAATATAAAATAAACCTACCAGGGCTCATTGCATAATCGGTTTTTGGATGATCGATAACGTCAACGATAGATTTGACAATGTCGGCCAAAGATATTGTCGCATTCCACCTTTCCTTTTGCATCACAATCGGGATGCAAACTAAGCCTGTAGGTATGAACACGAAAAATGAAAAAGAATTGCTTGGAAATGATTGGAAGAGTTTTTTAACAATAATTTGAACAATATTATTCTTATGGATAATTACTCACCATCTTTATCAACATTCACATGGTAGATGGGTGTAGTGAAGCGCACTAGGGGAGGCTTCATTGGATACTCGTTTGAAAATCTCATTTCAAGTCGATAGGCGCCTTCTTTGTAGATTTCAGCACTTGGAAGTACACGTCCGGCAATGAAATCATATCCGGACCTTGCAGCAGCAGCAGCTGCTTCTTCCTCTTGAAATGGACATTCATCAACGATGAATATGCCCGGTGAATTACCATTCGGACCCAACAATTTTAGCTTACTCAGCTCTACCCATGCTTGTTTTGGTGTGATTGGCATTGAAAGTGAACGAACAAAATAATCTGAAAATAGAAGTAATGAAAATAAAGTTCACATGTCCACACGTTCGACATTTTCAATGTGGAAGAAAACGAGACATATGGGACTAGTTGTTGATTTTTAAAGTGTGTCGTTATGAGTGTTTGTATGTTTATTTTTGTTATTCTGTAAGAACTTGTAACAGAGTGACTCTAACATGGCTTGCTTCTCTTTTTCTATTTGCTACTGAGAGCATTCGTCTTCTGATGAATGCACTTGTTCACTGTCTCTTCTTGTGCGTGGATTATTTTTGTTCCGTACCGATGCCTAGATGCTCGTCGTTGTTCTCTTTCTCTCGTTTCCTCTATATGTGTATATGCCTTTCTCGTGTAAATCAGTGAATTGCACAACCATGATATCATTCAGTTTTTAAGTATCTTCCATTCATCTCTGTCGATTTAAATGAAATCTTTTTCTGCCAATTAATTGAAAACTACCGAATTTCCAAAAAATATATAGTTAAGGGTGTGGTTGTGGCTGGTGATGCTTTCTGTGGTTGTTAGTCCTCTCTTCACTGTCTTCTCTTCGCACACAACTGTACGCTTGAGAGTCGAACAGAGGTTAGCAATGTTTCGAGGAATCAACGGATATCTAGAACCGGATGCTTTAAGTCGAATCGAGCTTTCTAGTTCCACATTACTGAAAAAAACATTTCGAACAGCTCTCTATAACAATATGTAAAGTAAAGAAACACTGATTTTATTAATATAGTTTTGTTTTTGTAACAATTGATTGCATGGCTGTTTTTCTTCCTAGTTATAATATTTACTTACATGTTTTTCGGGGAATAGAAAAAGAGTTATTTACAGGTGAACAAGAAATATTTTTGTTTCGTCGCGAATGTTCGACAGCAAGTGTCTGCGTTTTTTTTTTAAATAACGCATTTCGCTGTTGTTTTTCTCCATAGGAAGAAAAAATAGCGACACAACAGTACGAAGTATTCTTTTCATTCTCCCCATTTGATGATGAGTAATATCGTGGTTGGTTTTTTCAACATTTATTTGAAGAAGGAAAAAAAAATCTTCGTGCGTCTTTTGTATAACGTATTTTGTTCTTATTAAAATGAAATTGGTCAATAATTAGACATGTGTGAAGTATAAAGTTAATAAACAATTATATTTTACAAAAGCATGATCTGAATCGAACATATCATTTTTTATTTTCATTTCGATGAAGCATGCTTTATGTTGGTTGCAAGCAATATCTTGTTGTGAAAAAGAAGACGATGTAAATATGTTAAACCCCCTCCCAGAATAAAAGGGCATGCCCTTATACAGTGTCTTGGCACATCGCTACGTTTTGGATGGCCTTCTATTGGGGGTCAATTTTTCGCCAGTTTTTAATTAAAATTATTTAAAAAATGAATAATTAATTAATAACTTTAATTATTGCTATTTAGGTGATTTTTGCTGAAAAAACTACCATCTTTTGTAAAAATTGTACTATTTATGATAGGAAAGGAAGGATTTCGCAAAAAAACATTAGAAAATCGGTTATATTTCCATAATTATTAATTAATATTTATAAAAACTTCGATAATTTTGGAATATATTAATTAATTAGTAAATGGCCTTCTAATAGAGCTTTTGAACTTTTGCTCGGACATGGCCTTATACAGGGGGTGGCCTTCTAATATAGGGTGGCCGTCTATTTTGGGGGGGGCTTTAGTAATTACTGGAGTATTGCACAATTTTTTATTCAAACGTAAAAGATTGATTCTTCATGTTGTTTATTCCCACTAAAAAACAATGTGTAGTGTTTTGCAACACCACGTGCTCGTTACGACACATTTCGTTACTTAGTCATGTAGTCATTTTTCTATTTCGCACTAAGTGTTTTGAGTGAAGATATATTATAAGAGTGAATAGCAAACAAAAAACAAAAAACATAAAACAAGATCTGTTGGTATAAGTCCAATCTCGTCGAGGCTGTAGACGTGGCTGTCGGTAGTATCCAGTCAGACAAGACTCTAAAAAACACGTTTTTCTGCGTATTTTTCTGAATAGATATTATTATGTTCGACAATCGCTCGTTCTTTTTACGGTTTCCTTGAGTAATTCAACCCGTTTAAACGAATTTGTCTTTCGAGATTTCTTCAAAAGCAGAACTTTTAGTCGAATTATTTGTACTTACATGAATACATCTGATGTGAAAATTATTTTTGGGTTGTATTTAATTGTTCAGTATTTTATTATGAATGTTCAGTAAAAAAATATTATTTGTTCAGTAAATAATTCAAGAAGTTCAGTAAACAATTCAAAAAGTCCAGTAATTAATTTTAAAATAGGCACCTATTTAAATGCTAAGTGAAAAAATATAAATGCTAAGTAAAAAACTCTATTTTTTCTAAGGAATTTATTTAATATAAATCTAAGTAAAAAAAAGATTTTTGCTAAGTAATTTATTTAAATTCTCAATGAAAAAGTCCTGTTTTTTAGATAAAATATTAGGAATTGACAAATATATCATTTTTGCTAAGTAGAAATAAAATTTTTGTTTAGTAAAAATGTAGAAATTTCTAAGTAAAAAATTTAATTGAACAGTTAATCGATTAGCAAAGCTTTCGTTGCTTTTCGTGGTCGTCCTCGTTTTCTTTTTCCACCCAAAGGTACATCCTTGGCTATAGAAGGTGGTTTGCAATGTTTTAATCTAATTGCCATCCCAATCACATATTGACAAATGTATTCCTTCAAAAAGTTTGGACAATTACAAAATCCATTTTTCCATTCGGATCCAATGTTTCGTAAAGTCAATTTTTATATTCCAAATTGAACAACCTTAAATTGTGTAAACGAAGTCCATCTTTTTCTTTCGTATCTTTGAATTTCATCTTTTGACATATTTTCTACATCACTAGCCGGTACATAGTAATCGGTAAAACCGTTTGTTTTCGATGGTAATTGTAATACTAATTTTGAGGATTTTGCAAAATGATATGCACTGGCCCATTTTTGAAGTGTCATTGTTGGTTCTGCGGGAGATACAACTGGACTTGTTTGATTTTGATTGCGAGACATACACCATTTATTTACAATGTCACTTGGAACCATAAGAAATCTTGATAATATATGTCGTTCTCTAAAAGTATGTTCGTCTTTGATGACTTTGTTCGTGGCTTCTAACTGGTTATTAGTACTTGATGTGAACACATTATATTCTTCATACTACAAATCAAGAATAGTTAACCATTCATGACATCATAACGATAGAAAATTCAGATGAAATTAACATATGTTATGTTGTCAAGCCAGCACTGATAGAATCAAAGAGAGAGAGAAAATGTACGAATCACATCACCGGTTGGCTATCGTTATTTTATCATAATCACGTTTACCTTAACAATATTTTTTTTTCATTCATACAATTTATTTTCTAACTTACAATTCTAATTTATCAACTTAATAATTAAATATTTTACTTGTATATTAATTATTTAACTTAACAAAAATTTTAATCATAGAGAAATATTAATTTCACTAAGCACCTAATAAATTCATTAAGCATCTAATTTATTTACTGAACATCTATAAATTTTACTTAGCAAAAGTCAACTTAGCATTTATATATTTCTACTTAGCTCTTAAATAGGTGCTATTAAATTAGGTAAAGCAGTTGTTTGAATACACTCCTCATCTTAAACATCTTTCGGTAATTATGATAGTGACCAACAGTTACAATCATATACGTATCATTACCTCTACGAACACTAATAACATTTTAAAAAAATAAATTTTCATATGCCTAGTACTTTGAAAGTGATTTCATTTTGTCTACAGACACCTAATTCACACCATTTGTGTACTCGTTTGATGAATAGCTTGTTTGATTGTCATCGATGGAAACAAATCATTCGTAATTACCGTCAATACTCGAAGTATTTCCAGTGACAGTGAGAAGTAAACATCTTTGTGGATGAAAGTATTCAATAATGAGTCGAATAGTTATTTAATTCATTACAAAGTTCATTTTGGGGTGTGGGTGTGAGTGAAGAGATGAAATTCACATCCACCCCCACAGGCATCCACCCTACCCATACCCCACAACATCATCCACATCCTATACCGTTATCAGATTGAAATAAAATCATTGAACAAGTATTACAACTGACAAATATGTCAACGAATATTTATAAATATGTAGCTTCAAATATAAGGTTATTGGTTCAGGACAAGTAAGTCTAAAGATACGTATATATGATTTTATATCTTTAACATTCTACTTTTCAGTTCTTAATATTATCTTTTCAAAGTTTGGAGAGTATCTTGGTCTGTCCTTTCTAGGAACTCGAGCAAAAATCTTTTATTTATTATTAGAAAGTTTTCATTTTCTCAAAAATTTCACCAGAATACTTAGAATACTCGTCGTATTCTGCGTTATCAGCGATAGAAATGTACCAAGAACAGAGTAGGACTCAGATGGGCTCTGTTTTTAGAAGCTGTCAGGAAATATTATGACAATATTAAAAATTCTAACCAAAGGCGACAATGAATTGTTTCTAAAATCTATGTCGCCAACACTATGGCTTCCAACGCATTTACCTACATTATTAATGCATATTGAGCAATTTTCCTCTGTGTTCTGTTCTCATCTATCGATAAATAATAGTCATGCAATGCAGAAGCAATTAGATCAAGAAAGATTTGTGTTACTGTTGTTGATGTTATCGCTGTTGATCATAGTGCAACAACATATAGAACGCGCACGTAAGCGAGAGAGAGAAAACACAGTTTTGTGCATGTTACCAAACTCTTTCTTTTACTTTTTTTATTCCTTCACTTCAAGTGCTTTTCATCGGAGAGTGTAGCTGCCATTGAATGTAAGCTTTAATCTATTCTGTTCAATATATGGTTGTATATTTGAAAGAATTTTTCACGTCCTGTAAGAGCAAAGCTTCTAATAAACATTTATCTAAGCTGATTGAAATGAATTTGACTTGTACAGTGATTAAATTTCTTCTAGAAATCCTCATAGAAGAATTGAAACCATTTTTTTGTTATTATTACAACTTCTATACACTACATAAATTACATATCGTGAAAAAGAATTTTTTTACGGTGAATGCATCGTATAATCATGCTATTCTGAAAAGAAAACCGTTTGAAACATATTGATCTTTTAAATTCTTAAAAGAGTAGATCAAGACCGTAAATAAAGTTTATCTTCAAGCTCTTGAGTTATGCTCAAGAGAATATAATTCGAAGACTGCAAGGATGGCTGTAGGACCAATAGTCAATTCACTTGGCATTGTTTGTCAAAGACAAATTTTTGCAATTCCCTGTCTTTTTTATGTGCCTTGAGTTTCAATCAATCTGGTACTAAAATATTTGCAATAAAACAAGGCTGTCGGATTCAGTCATCATCTACTTATCCTTCTTACTGAAGCCTTCTCAGTTTGAAAGAATAGGTATTTAGAAAGTGTTCAGATCGAACATTCTGATTATCTAAAACAACGTCGTATACTGTCTAAAATGATGAAGAAACGGCATGATTGATGCCCTAAACGATGTAAAACGATCGCCATTTTTCATCGTTTTCAGCCAGTTCGTATTACGAGCCAGTTTTTTTTTGTCGTTTATGACTCAATTTATCTACTCCGATGTAGTTTTGCTTTTCACTTTGCACATGTTTTCTAATATTATGAAACGTTTTATCACATAGATAGGATGCACACATATACATGAATATGACGAAGTGTACCCAAAGTATGCGCGTAAAAATAAATACACACACAGAAAAAAAGAATTATATAGGTGAGAGTAGAACAAATAATGATTTCGAAATAAATGAGTTTCCTATTATAAGATACACTGATTTCAAGAATGACATATTTTAGAATAAGAGAAGTATCATTGTTATTTTTCACGGTTCTCAATCTTTTACGAGCTGTATTTTTCGATGTGAGGGGGCAGATCAAAAGCTGGTACTTGAATGAACTTCTCACTGGGTATCCAGCATACAAAAGAATTAATTCCATCATATATGGTACTTGGCTAATAAGAAAAATGACGGATAATGAGTGGTCAAAAATGTGCACTTTTTCTCGATGATTGTTGTTCATCGTGTATCATGACAAAGAGACTGTTTTTACTAGAATGTGGTCTAGTTAGTAATGGTAGATAATATCATCAAGCTTTATCGATTGCATATCGTTGGAAAGTGTTTACTGATGATTTTAAGACATTTTTTGAAACGATGAAAAACTGTGGGAAAATAACAATAAATGGCAATTATAACGATAATTGTTTCTGCTGGCACGTAAATGATCACCATAAAGGATATCACTTATCGCCATATTTCTCCATTTTTACGGCAGATTGTAAACGATCATCATAATGAGAGTCTTTTTCAAGTCATTTACGGATCGTTCTGTACGACATGGGTGGAGATTGGAGATCTGATTTCGACTCTGAAATCGCTGCCGATAATTTTTTTTTTCGATTTGTCACAGCTTCATTCTTCATATTAATAAATAAAAAAAAATCAATACATGTCGTATAGATTAATAATGAAGTGTTGAACAGAAACATGAGTGAATCACCTTTCAGTTATAAAACTCAAATGATTCAGTGAGATGAAAACGTAATAATATTAATAAAAAAAAATGATGTTAATGTCATTCAAAATACTACAACTGTATTCATCAACAATTCTTCGGTATTTAGACAAAGAACATCCAAAGCAGGTAAAATCTGTAACAAAAATGGATTTTTAGTAGTAAAAAATTATCGATTTTTTTACACTAATAACAAATAATATGAGTTTATTGATCATTTTATTTAAGTTTATTTAAAAACTTATGAATATTTTGAACTGATCTTGAGTCCATTATCAACACAAAATGACAAATAAAAAATATAAAAATTTTTATGTATAACTATACTTTTCTTTAACTCATTCAATACCTCATACCATTTACGAAATGATATACAGAACGTAAAAGAAATATTTAGCATTCTGTCGTCGTCTTAAACGACGAATATTTTACGATGTGCTTCGAGAAAAATCGTTCTCTGTGACTATCAATAATAACGCTGGATTGCAAATGCATCAGATTGTGACGACAGAACGCAAGAGAAAGATTCACGCATTTTCCTTTGTGTGCATGCAGAATGTAAGAGAATGTCAGTATTGAAAGGGTTAATATTGCAATGCACAAGCACACGTTTCTTTTCATTGTATTACAAAGTTAAATAAAAGAAGAAAAATACAAACAAAAGAAAAAAATAGTTATACATAAAAATTTTTGCACTTTTTGCTTGTCGTACATGCAAAAAGATATTCGTTTTGAAAAAAAAGCGAGTTTGAAAAGGATAACATTCATAAACTCGTTTTTTTAGCGAAAAAAACTGAAATTTTTAGTGTAAATAGCGCGCAGTTTTAGGTATTAAATAAGGTTTCCTCGATTGACAATGTGTAATCTTTTAATAGCATTGTTAAAACATTTTGTAATTTCTCGGAGTTGAAATTGAAATCTTAAAAAATAATATCTCAGAGTCGGAATCGGGATCATGAGAAAGAAATTTTTCGGAGTCAAAAAAAAAAGTTGACTTCACACGTCTCCAGTAGAAATGCAGTAATACCGATTCTGACCAAGTTTGATTCCAGTTTTAGAGCTGGATTGGTCGTACTTAAGTGTTCTTGAAACTAAACTTGATTTGGGATCAGAACTGAAGCCCACCAATTTCGGTTGGCATCGAATGAAATGCGTCAGGACTGAATTTCTAGACAAAGTTCAAAAAACGAGTGTAAGTTGATGAAAAGAGAAACGTCTCATATGCCTATATCTAAGGTAACGGACAAAATGTATTAGTGCCCTTGTGTATAAGTCAAATGATCTGAACTATTATCTATTTCAAAATAGAAGAATCGTGAGCAGTTTTTTGAAGAATTTTTAATAGAAATGATATAGTGAACTGCAATTTTTACTATTGGATGAAAAGATAACAATGCGTCGAATCGTATATTACATAATTTTTCTGGTAAGTTTTCTTAGGGTTTCCAATATAGTTTTTTTGTTTTTTTTGGAAACCAATATATTACCCCTAGAGATGGCACTTTCATCTTCTCTCTAAAAGGAAAAAGAAGTAAAGAGTGAGTTGAAAGATTTTCTTTTTTGTTTTTCGTGTTATGCAAGAGTGAGCCGCATTTCCTTTGCTGTTATATAAAGAGAAAAGTAAAAGGAAAGTAAAAACAGGAAAGCGAAAGAAAGTAAGAAGAAAATGAGAGAAAATAAAGAGAATGGATTAAAAAAAACGAAATAAGCCAAAAAGAGAGTAAAATAAAGGTCAAAGAAAACAAAAAAAAAAGTGAGAGTCAGGCCTGCACGGTGCACGCTCATAAGCGCTTATATGAGCGTGAATATTTATCCTGTTTCGAATACGTGAGTGAAGTTACAATTACTCATCAGTTACATTATCAACTCATTAGCAACGAAAACTTTGCAAGTTTGTCAAAAGAAAGGTAGTTTTCTAAAAGTAACAATTTTTTTTATAATGTTTGACCAAAAACAATGAGGCCGAGGAATCCAAATCTCTAGTCGATTTCTCAAAATTTTGAGTTTGATTCTTTTTTTACTAACAAAAGCTTTTTTTAATTAGAAAAAAATCATTTTCTTCACAATAAAAATTTTTCTAGTATAAAAATAAATTTTTGTTGCTAAAAAACTTCTTTTTTTTATCTAGTGAAAAAATCAAACTCAAAATTTCTAGAAATCAATTACAGATTCAGATTTCTCGGTCTCTATTGTTTTTGGTCAAACTTTAAAAAAAAACCGTTGTTTTTAGGAAACTGCCTTTTCTTTTATGAACTCACAATGCTTCCATTACTAATTAATTGGTAACATGACTGACGAGTAACTATAACTTCCCTCTCCTATTTAAGACAGAATAAACGTTCACGCTTACATAAGCACTTATGAGCGTGAGCTGTACAGCTCTGACTTTCATTTTCTTTTTTGTCCCCTTTGACCTTTATTTTACTTGCTTTTTGCTTATTTCGTTTTTTAATCTTTCCTCATTTCTTTCTTTCGCTTTCCTTTTTTTTACTTTCCTTTTACTTTTCTCTTTATCGAACAGCATGGGAAATGCGATTCACTCTTTCATAACACGAAAAATAAAAAAGTAAAAGTGACATCTCTAACTGCCCCCAGTCATCATAACGAATTTTTGATTTTGAAGAGCGCATTAGAACCGCTGATCGAAGATCTGAAAAACTGTGCAAATTCTAGGTATATTACTTTAATCGTTCAAGAGTTATCGACATTTACTTTAAGCTTCGAACCGTTCTTTCGAGAAAATTAGATGGAATTTTGACTTTTTTTCTGTATTTTCATGAAAATTTGCTTTGCCAATTCATCCAAATTCTCAATCGTTTTTGAAGAAACTCAAGAGAACTGAAAAAAAAAACTAGAGAAAAGTCTGTAATATCCGATTCAATGCATCATCATCTTCACTTTTCAATAGGGAAAATTCGCATCATTCTATCGTGTTCCTATAACAAGTTATTGAAAAAATACTCACGTTTTTTTGTTTTTTTTTCGAAATGAAAAACAGTCATGCTATGTGATCACGTGTGGCTGCTATCATATTCCTTGAGATCCGGTTCTGAACGTCCAAAAAATATGACGATACGTTATATTACTAGAAGCATGTAGAAATAACGTATGAGTCATGCAGCTATCACATAGCATATTCAGGCTGAGTGAAAGTTGGTGTTGGATAATGTGAGTGGATGGGTGTGAATGAAGATAGGCTTTTCATCAACACCCTCACACATACAAGATATGTTTATCTATTTGGTCTTTAAGGAAAATATGATTAACATGGGATGAGTTTCGTTTACGAGTAGAACAGTTTCATCATGTTTAACATTCTAATCTTCCAGAGACTATACTGAAAGATTTTTCAACAATAATAAAAAGGGAGCTATTTTTATTGTGAAAAATCTGGAAAAAAGAAGATGTTATAACTCCGCAAGATCGATTTATTTTGATCGAGAATCTAAAATATATGGAAAATTCCTTCAAGTCTACAACCATCAGCGGACTGATACCTATAATAAAATTGTAACCTAGATAAAATTTATCATTTTGGAAATTTACAAGCATATACAATATTATTGTTGAGAAGCAACTGAGTAGTTATGACGAACAATTTGAAGAAGACACCACGTCCATCGGAAGCAAAGCCCAAAGTAATACAAGTCTTAGCTAGATTTATATATTCTATTCTTTCATTTTCTGTAACTTTCTTGAGAATGACTCAAAAACAAAGATGACAACTGTTGACGATGATAATTTCGAAGAAGCACCAACTTGGGCTGCCGTCATTACTATACTCAGCTTTGCTTTACATACTCCAATCGGGTGGTTTCGTGATTTTCTTCGTTATATTGGCTTGGAAGAGAAAAAAACTGTTATAGATCCAAGTCCAAAGGTTCCAAAATACCTTATAGAAAGTTAATTATTAATGTTTTATTTTATAGGATTTTGTACCACTTTATCAAAGTTTCGAGTGCTTCTATACGCGTAATTTCTATACACGTGTTCGTGATGCATTCAATCAACCGATTGCAAGCATAGCTGGGCCTATAATCGATGTTATGGAACGTGTTTCAGATGATTACAATTGGACATTCAGGTGAGTTTAAATGAGAAAGTCAACAACGAAAAAGAAATAAACAAACTCATATGTTAATTTTCATTGATATAGATTTACTGGCAGAAAAATACCAGCCATTAATATGGGTTCATACAATTATTTAGGTTTTGCTGAAAATAGAGGTCCATGTGCAGAACAAGCTATAAGATCAATTGAACAGTATGGAACTACAACAGGTAGTACTCGTCAGGAATTAGGTATGTTATTCTTTTTATAAATTGAATCAATATCAATTTATGTATTCATTTTTATATTCATAGGAACTCAACAGTATATGAAAACTCTTGAAGAAATGATGGCCAATTTTCTAGGTGTTGAAGATTGTATTGCTTTTGGTATGGGCTTTGCTACAAATGCATTGAATATTCCAGCAATAATGGGCGAAGTATAAAACTATCATCTTGTTTTTGTTTTTTTCATCAAAAAAATGTTTTGTCATAGGGTGATCTTATACTAAGTGACAAACTTAATCATGTTTCAATTATTCTTGGTGCTCGATTATCTGGCGCACATATTCGCACATTCAATCATAATAGTATGTATCTATATTTAAATTGACCAATTTTGATTCAAATTGATCTTTAAAGAAAAAAATATTTCTCATTTTTCTTCATTATATCAATGACTTTTAGACATGAAAAATTCTCAATTTGAAATCTAAATACGCATATTAAACTTAGGCAAATAAAAAAAAATATTTTTACCTTGAAAATAAAGTGTGATTTTTACTCGTCTTATGAATAAAATTCTATTGTTAGTATTTAAGTTTTGTAGTTTGAGTATGAATATGAGTGTAGGTGAAAGTTGGAGGTGTTAGGTATTGGTTTGGGTGAAGACAAGACTCACACTCGTACCCAACATGGTTTCAAGTTATGCCTATGTCGCTGCATTTCTGATTTCTATCAGTTTATATCAAGAAAAATCGAATGTGTAAATGTTGAACTCAAAATTTGTTCAACGAAAGTGTTCTTTCAAGTTTATAAAGATTTCAAAAAACTAGGGTTTCTGAATTCTTTCTAAAATATATGTGTCTGTTGAGTATTTAATATCTTGAAAACGAAACATTCGTTTCGACGAAAAATTTTCGTGTATATTAGTTAAAAATATATACATATCTTTGCGATAAAAATAAATACAAAAAAAAAGTCGCTATACATTTCAAGAATGATTAGTAGTTAGATTATGCAAAAATTCAGAATTCTAAAGTCGAGAAAAATTCATAATAGTGTAATCAAAAAATTATGCTGCCATTGTTTTCGAATGTATTACATTATGAATAAGAAAATCCTCTGTAGGCATGTTTCAAGAATCGAATGATTTATTGGTTGCATATTCCACGATAACGCAATCCGAAATCTTCAAAACCTATAGATAAAAAACTGGAAACTCTGTAGTCCAACCAAACATAATTCTATAGTAAATATAAATAATATGCAGTAAGATAAGAAAATCAAAAAGTTTTTTTTTCAATGATAAACTGTGAAACTAATATTTCAGTCTACTTATGCGAGTAGTATTTAAGTATATGTATTAAGCTATTGTTTTTAATATCATTATTTTCATTTGATGTATCACAATATAAATCTAGCTTGATAGATAACTATATATAGTAACTCGAGATGGTACTAAACTAAGTGCTTTTGGTACTGATCTCAATAACACTTTTTTCCACCGGAATTATGTTCTAACTGATATAATTTAGAAGATAATTCACTTAAAATCATAGAATATTAAACTATTATTTTGAGTTGCGATTGAGAAATTTTGTTTTTGTGACTTCGATCATGATCTAGTCTCATTGATTGAAATCGATACTAAAATTTGATTTCACACATCTCTAATACTAATACTATAATCACGACCAGATGAATATATATTAACATCACAACCATATCATTAATACATATACTTTGATAACAATCGTACGGATGGATCGATATATCAGTTTTTCAGGTTACTATTAAAATAAATTTATTAATTCTATTTTTTCGTTGCATATTATTCATATTAGGTTTCTTAAAAAAATAAAATCATGTGTTCTCTTATCATACATAATTCTATAGTGTCGAGATCCATTGTAGCATTATGACTTTACTATTATATTCTGAGTGAAGGAGAGATTCATGTTTCTTGCTATGTAATTCAACACTCGTTACCAATCGTGTTTCTCAAAAGATTCGACATTGTGAAATCAATGAAAATAAAAAAAAACCATCGTAATACGGAATAGACAGTGGCTTTAAAAACATGTCCGAGACAGACACAATGAAGTTAATTTCGAATTCCAGACCCTAGTCATGCAGTCGAAAAATCTGCAAAAATTGGGCATTGTCGGGTACATTCATTAGTACTGAGTCTATTACCAGCCTTTTATTTATTTATCCAATAGTATATTTGAGTAGAGCATGAAAAATTGCATTTAATCAATATCGTTTCATTTAAATTCAAGAGTTTTCAGTGCAATAAGAATATAGGAAAGAGATATCACACACACTTATCCTGCCTTCATCTTGGTCATATTTTATTTTTATAAATCACTCAATCTTCCTAATAGTTCCTATTCATCCGAATTCAGATAGAACTATTAAAGTAAGACCTAAAGAATGCTTTTCCGAACTTTTTATGGAGTAGTCTATGTGAGAAGTGAATCGAAAACTTGATGACGGTCGAAAAACTAACTATAGATAAAATTTGCCTCCTGGTTTAGCATTAAATTTCTGGAATTTGTTATTGTCAAATTTCTGATCAACGTAGCCAGTTTCATACTTCTAGCCGTTTTGTGAAAAGTGAATTTTGAAAAAAAAAATTTTTTCAAAATCCTGAAGACAAATAGAAGAGTCATATAATTGTTTTTCGTGAAAATATCGTGATCCAACAATATTATTTTTTACAAAGAAAACGACAGTATTGTGAAAGTCTTCTGTTTTTGAATTTTATATCGTTTTTCCTAATGAAATTTATTGATTCGGTTTTTAGATATGCAAGATTTGGAATATCAATTACGTGAAGCCATTGTTCATGGTCAACCAAGAAAATTTCGGCCATGGAAAAAAATTTTGATTATTGTCGAAGGTGTCTACAGGTAGAACAAATAATTTTTTTCTATTTACTTTTGTTATTATTGATTATATGGAATTTTAGTATGGAAGGTTCATTATGTAAACTGCCTGAAATAGTTGCCCTAAAGAAAAAATACAAAGCCTATTTGTATGTTGATGAAGCTCATTCAATTGGTGCTGTTGGTTCACGTGGTCGTGGTGCTGTCGATTATTGGAATGTTGATCCAAAGGATATTGACATACATATGGGTACATTTACGAAAAGTTTTGGCTCTGTCGGAGGTTATATTGCTGGTAAAAAGGTATGAGATATTTCTTTATATTAAATTGATCGAGTTTGATTTTTGTCATAGTCTTTGGTCGATCATATTCGAATTCATTCTCATTCTACATGCTACTCATCGAGCATGTCGGCACCTATCGCCTATCAAATCATTAGCGCACTTAATATTATCACGAGTCGAGATGGAACTGATGGTGGTAAGACATTATATTTCAAGTATTTTAAAGAAAGAAAACTACAAAATGAACTATTTGAGATATTAATGATGAGCTCTTATACAATAAGAATTATCTTAACCTTTTCTTTCTTAATGGTTACCTATAGGTACCACTTTTTTTGAAGTTTTGTTCTTTTGAGCTATAAGACATATAGAAACTTATTTTATATCAACAATCCGAACATAACATTCTTCATAATACATTTTATTTGCTATTCAGACAAACATACTATGGTATGGCATGTGCTAGAGCCGTGCCATAAGAGAGTATTAACGCATAATTGATCTAACAAATTGGTATTGAACTTCTTCTTTATTTTCCAAATGATTATCAATATGATATATTTATGAACTAGTTAGAAAAAAAACAAAAATACTTGAAAAGAAACACGAACGCGAGATGAAAATATCTGAACAATATCCAAAGAAGAGAATGTTTCGAAACTAAGTAAAGGTAAAGGAGAGGATACATATATGCGTGTCGTACTTGTGGGTGTAGGTGTGGGTGTAGATGGAGTGAAAAACGACACTGAACACTCCAAACACAGTGACATCAATATTCCATACTCACACTGACACTCACACATACAGCTTGTGTCCATTTTGTTGTAACTTTCACAAGTATTTCTATACAATAAAATTTATTGAACATTTAACACATTAACTATATTAACACTTAACTGATGTGATTCAAACTTTTCATGTGTATATTATAGACCATTATGATCACAATGCTAAACGAATTTCAGTTCTAGACCTTAAAATTTAGCCATGAAAATGAAAAGATTAAATGTATTTGATACTATTTTTAGGTCAAAAACGTATTCGACAATTAGCTCGTAATGTTCATTATTTTCGTCGTCAACTTGTCGATATGGGCTTTATCGTATATGGACATAGAGATTCGCCGGTTGTTCCAGTGATGCTCTTCATACCGGCTAAGGTTGGGTATGAAATTATACTCTTTCTTTTCTTTTTGTTTCGTATGTTCATTGTTTTATTATATAGAGCTGTCAATCGAGAAATGTTGAAACGTGGATGCGCTGTAGTGACTGTAGGTTTTCCGGCTACTAAGGCTAACGAATCACGTATACGATTTTGTCTATCGGCCAGTCATACTAAAGAAATGCTCGATTATGTAATAGAGAAGATATCTGAAAGACATAGTTGAACGATTTTATTTTTCTTTTTTCACAGGTTTTGAGTGTTTTCGATGAAGTGGGTTATCTTACTGGACTTCAATGTTCAAAACGAAATCCACAACGTCGTTTAGTTGAACTCAATCCTGAAGACTATCTTGAAGATTAATATATTTTATCATTTTAATACGTATTATTTATTGACAAGAAACTATTTTTTTTTCCTTACATGACAAATGAAATCAACGTTAATCTCGTGATTCATTTCGACGATCGCTCTTCGCGTATTCTCCGCAATTTTTAATGCCACATTCATATTATCTCTTTTAATCATTTTTTTTTCATATGCATTTGAACAACCTTCAATAAAACCTATTCAAGGAAAAATCTTAGTTGAGCAAACTCTAGTGTTATTCTTAGCGAAACATGTACAATAAGATGACTTTAAGAATCAACTAAGCTCATTGATAATATTCTACAAATGATCGATTTTATTTTCTATATTCATTGATGATATTGTATAACTTTAACGAGATATTGCGCAGCAGTCACATATTTTTCTTGCATTAAGTGACCAAGAAAGACTATTTTAGCATGGAATTTTCTTGCATAAAGTTATATTGATAAAGTTCACAAATTTCTTGATGATTTCTTTATTGACATTCTCAGTAATTATAATTTTACGAACTCATTCGTACAGTAACTCATTTTTTTTATCGAAACTTTGACATGTACAATTTACTTGAAAATTTCAACAAGAAGATATTAATAAAAGTAAACCACTTCATGGCATATCTCAAGAAAATCTTCAGCTGAAAAAGCTGAGCGTCTATATATGACAGTGAATATAATTGTGAGTGCACGAAATTGTATGAATAGTGCGAATGTAGATGTAATGGTAAGGCAGTAGTGCGATCTACGAGCAGTAGTCGATACATATCTGATCGGTAGAAGAAATGGTAAATTCAAGCGAAAATGTACCATTTAGATCCAAAAATGCCTACTTTTAGGTATTTCTAAAACTAAGATAGGTAACAATCAATGCAGTAGAAATTTATGTTTGATGTCAGTGAAAAAATGGTCAAGGCAAGAGAAAATATTGGTGGTCATTATAGAATAATGATGAACCATAATAGAAAAATAACTTAAAAAATACGAAAAATGATTGTCACTCTAGGGTGTGCATGTAGGGTAGGTGTGGATGTGGGTGTGAGTTGATTTTCTCTCAACCCACACCCACACACAACCACAACTACAGCCACACCCTATCAAATATTTAGATTCAAGGATCAACTAAAAATAGACTGATTATTTTATGTTGTGTTGTTTATCTTTTTTTTCTATGTTCTAGTTTTTCTTCAATATCAAAAAATTTCAAATAAAAATCTTCAAATTTTATCATAGAACAACGCTAAAAAATTTTTAATTCAAACTGACATTATTTAGTATATACGTTAAATACTTTTTAATCAACTATTATAAAAAAGAAACTATCAAAAAAGTTCTCTCTTAATTAATTTGTCAAGAACAATCTAATACAAATGTTTGTAACAGATGATAAAAGTGCAGTTTTCCGTTTCAAATCAAATTGATGTCTAGATGCTACATTTATATTGTCATTGGATGTGTGTTAATTCCTGATCGAATAACTGAACTATGTTTCAATCATCAAGTTCTTTTCTGAGAAGAACGGAAATTAATGTATTGAACATCTTATTTTTCTTATGCGTTTCATCTGTGACTACTCCAAATAAGGCCATGTAGTAAACATACATAAGTATGCTGGAATGAAGCCGTCAGAAATTTATTGCTATTTAGAATAAAATCAAATGTTCAAAAGAATTTAACTTCATGATCGTCATTCTTTTCTAAATTATGCTTTTGTCAAAAAGATTTTTTATTGTCATATTGAATATCAGGAAGAAACCTTGGATTGCTGGTTTGTTTTCCGACATCAGAAGTTCATCTGTTCTATATTAATAGAAAGGCGAAGAAAAATTATTGTTTTTCGAATTTAGATTATCGAACATTAAAAATAGTCTTTATTATTGCATTCTGATTTCGGCCACGGTGAAGCCATGTTCTTCTTTACTTTTATTTTTTTTTTTTTATTAATCTTAATTATTCAGTAAATGAAATAAAATATATAAGAATTCTTTTTTTTCCTGTTTTATTTATAGGCTGAGAGATTCGTTGTATAGTAATTTATGAACAAACAAGACATAAATAACAATAGAATGAAATGCAAAAATTATTGCGCATACACTGGTTATATGGTCATACATGGTTTTGTGCGCGACCATTTACGACTGTTATAACTCTTGACTTGAAGAAATTTATTCTCACGAGCAGAAGTTGAATTTAGTTTTGAAAAAGTATCACCATATAGTGAAAAAAAATCATGTTTCAATGTGTGACAGAAAAACTTTTCTTTCAACACCTATGTTTGTAATCACGTTTCATCTATTTTCGTTTGTTTAAAATGGCATCACTGCAACATAATTTACATATTGCTATATTTCTAACGAATCGATAAAATAATTCCATCATGATGTTGATTGCATTGCTTCTATTAATTTTTTCTACAAAACAAATGTCATTGAATACACAACAAAATAAAAATAAATTCGTTTTTGCGCTCTCTCTCTCTCAAAGTAGTCACTCATTCATTCGTTGTACGGCAAAATAACGACGCGTTTTTGTACAATAGTGATTGAAGTAAGAGAAACGATTACATTTTGAATTCTCTTCCCCTCATTAGAAATAGATTTTTTTTACAGAACACTATCATATAGAAAATCATTGTTAGATTTATTTTATTCATTCAAAATCAACGCAATATATTATATTGCTATTCTGAATATTAAAGTTCAGGTAGAGAAATCGATTTCATCTATGGTTTTTCGTCAGACTAAAACAGAATTCAAATTTATATTAATTTCAAGTTCTGAAATCAATAGTAAAATACCACAAAAAAGTTTGAGCAACAATAGAGTTAGAGTGTAGCAGTTATTTACAATGATTTTCTTTTAGAAAAATCTCCACGAATCACAATATATGTCCAATCAAGAATTTCTACGTTTCATCAATAGATGAGATGACACTTCGTCATGTTAAAAATTTCATAGTCATATAATTATTCTCTCATCCATAATTGTGCACGCTTCACAGAACTTGAACGGCACATAAGAAATCATAAATTCAACAAATATACAAGTATGCTATTCGACGCAAGACTATCTAAAATAACGTTAGAAGACATTGCACGCAAACCACGATCAACCGTCCTCAAATGATCTTACCAATTTGACTGATATTTTCACAGTTCATAGACCTAGCAAAGTTAAGAAGAAACTAAAAAATTTGGCTCAAATGGATTAATTATTATAGAGATGTAGACGTTCAAATTCTTGATACTCAGTTACATTTAAAGTACATTACAGAGTAATCCTTTTTAGGAAATTTTCATTTTTTTAAAGAACAATGAGAATTATAACAGAGATTTTTTTTACCATAGATACTATTAACTATGGGTGCATCTTCACTGTGTATAAAGCAAGTTAGTCGTATCATTGTGATGTATTAGCTTAAGAATAGTTTCATTTGAAAGAACACATCACAATGCATCGGATACCGTTTTCAGATGTTTATGGGATTGAATTTTAGAACACAAAATCTTTCCAACAAGATCGAAATGACCAACTTTGCAGTACGACTCTAAGGGTAAAAATCAATGAAAGCACACGACAAGGGGTTTTTAAAACGAGAATTTCAACACTTTGGAACTGACATGTAAAAAATGATAGAAGATTATACTTTTTCAAATCTCATTGAAGGATATTCGTTTTCCGTAAATTTTTCACTTGTCAATATTTCAATGATAGACCAATAAAATGTACTGAAATTTCCATCACAAACTGTTCTCATTGTGAGCTTTGTATGTGCAAGATTTCAAGATGAAATTTGAAATTTGATTTTGTTTTCAAATTCCTAAGGCGGACCTCGACAATATTCTAGAAATGATTAGTAAAGAGTAGATAGTTCGGTTGAAACTCGAGACCAAAACTGAATCGAATCGGAATGAAGGTTTTCTTATTCGTTTCAATCTCTGTCACTGAATTACAGTTGTAAATCTAGAAAGATAAGTTTCTTCATAGATTTTTCATATAGTATTCTAAGTGACTATCTCGCTACCTGAATAGATCCTAAAAGATAAGCTTCTTCACAGCTATGTAACGTATCATAATATTATTCTAGTAACTAATTAGATATCTTTTCTTGACATGTAATAGAAAAATAGACGTAAGATAGACTCAGTCTTTCTAACTTGAAATTACTTAATATTGTTGGAATTGAAGTTTCCAGCATAATTCGATTCAGTAACTCGATGTCAGCATTCAATGTTATTCGGTTAGATCAATTATAGAATCCTCTATCGTCTGATGTTTTCTTTTTTGAAAAGAAAGATTTAGTTAAATAGAATAATAGAGTTCGATCGAATTTTGTCTCATATTTACTGATTAGAAATCGAATTGTAAAGAATTCGACAAAAGTCAGTTCGAATTCAATCTGCTCATACGGCAGATGGTATTATTTAGAGCTTTCGATATTGAATCTACTGATGGGTTTGATTACTAAAGAACGTGCTAGACGACTGTACAGAGCAGTCGATATTAAATTCGTCTAAGAAACGAGCGAATTTTGTAAAGCGAAACAAGTAACAAAACATAATAAGGCTTATTGGCATTTTCTACACAATGACGAGATATTAAATTCTTAGATTATGAATCATCATTTCTGAAGTCCTTGACTGAAACACTTTAAAACTGAGCTAATAAACCATGCTCTCATTTTTTTTTTAATTAAACAATATTTTTTGTTTTCTGTATAGATTCTATAGTTTTGAATATTCAATCATGGGTGGTAGTGCGAGCGTCGAAAGTCCAAAAGTATCTAGTTCAAACTTGGAAAAGCGTGGGATACCAGAGAATACCATGCAATCAAAAGAACAATTAAGAGGAGAAATATCATCGCAACCAAAAATAGAAAAAGAAAAAGAAAAACTGTTAAGGTGGCCACTACCCAAGGAAGAAAAGGAGGAAGATTTTGTACCAAATAATTATATTGATAAAAAACGGTATTCGTTGGTTCATGACCGATATGAGAGAGTAAGTCAGGAATTTCATCTAATTACTTACGTATTTATAAGCACGATTGTCGATAACGTTTCACTTATTGCTATCTTTGCTTGTTTTAGTTAATTCATTTCGAAACATAGAATGGATGATAGTATGATTCCACTGCTGTCTGCTATGCCTTGTAGCCATACTAACGCCTTATTACAGTAGTAGAAGTCGGAATTTTTATCAGATTTTCTCTTAATAAGTAGATCAATATCATTCAATAATGAATATAATTCGAGTACTGCTTGTCAAATGGATTTTCATACTCGTATCGTTGATATTGAAACTCATAGTATATCATATCCATCAAGCAATGCAATCATACTCAGATAATTGTCGTAAGTATTACAGAGACACTAAAAGGGCATCCAATTAGTCTGTACTCAACAATAGCTGCCACAAATTGTAAACATGCTTAATTCATAACTTGTTCTATTGTTCAGACCTCTTTCATTTATTCCTGTCTGGTTGCATTACTGATTTGTTGGATATCATCTCTGACCACTAATTTAATGATACATGAAGAAATATCTTAGCTTTGACAGCTCACAAAACTATTTATTTCTATTGATGCAGTTCTCTTTAGCTGAAGAACGAATAGAGAAATATTGGCTATAATTTGAAATTTTTTCATGATCGTTTTTATTTAATAAGACTAGTGAAAAGCAGTCAAGAAATATGTTTTCTTCGTACAATCACTCATAATATCCATTAAATTTAACTGATGTGTTCTCCAATTCTAGGATGTACCAGCAACTCGACGATCGATAAAAGTAACGACCATCAATTTTCCACAATCACAGAAAGTAGAGACGAAGAAATCGGACTATGCCGATTCTAAAGTTTTCAATTCAGCACATGTTCAAATGACACTAAAGAGTACAACAGGCTTCTCATCACTCATGTCACCGACAACTGAAATGAAAAAACTACTGGCTAGACTTAACGTGACTCATATCGAATCCAACGAGATCATCCAACAACGACTAGAGGGAGTATCGAAAGAAGCAGAGCGAGTACTTGGATTGATTATTAGCGAAACGACAGAAGAACAAAACCACTTGTTAGAATATGCACAGGAGATACAAGCAAGACATGAAGAATTGTATCGAGAATGGTTGCAAAAGTATATTGTTGAACTTGATCGATGGCGGTCAACGGAACTAGCCAAACTGCATGAAAAACTAGAGAATTCGAAAAAAACGATAAGCAATGTGCTTCAAAAAAAGTTAACCATTGTTAATCAAGAGGTTGAAGCTGCAAAAAGTCAAATTTTTCTGGAAGAACAAGAACGACAAGCAAAAGAAGCTCATAATATCGTCTCTGATATGAAAGCAATGTCACAACAGAATAAAACGCAACGCATTGGAACTGAAGCAAATACAGACATTTATTTAAAGATACGAGCAAATGCTGGTAACAAAGACATGGATAGGGAGAACCCAAAGTTGAATGATCCATATTATCCATATTTAGAATAAGAATGCTTAATTAGAATAAAATTCTCGAATGAGAATGAATATTGCTTATATAACTATTTATAATAAAATATTTAAATAATTGTTTCTAATACATTTACAATAAAAACTCCAATCAATATACAACTCGGCGAGTGTTATTTTTAAATTGAACGGCGAACGATTAAGTGCATGAGCAGCTTATCGTATCTCTTGGTAGTGTCGAGCTAAGATTTAGATGGAAAATTGTTGCAACTGATTCAGCCAGTCATACATGATCGTTACTTGAAACTTTGGTTTTTGCTATCAACATTTCTCATCGATCACTGAGATTAGACAATTTTCATTAAATATAAATCAAATCTATGACGGTGACGATCAATCTTCCATGAGTTACGATTTCATCTTTGCTGTTTTTATGAAGATGTATACTTTGATTTCAATCTACTCAAGACTCCCATCCTCACACTCTCGACCGTAACAAGATCTAACATCTGAGTAGACATTGAAATCCTGATGAGAGAGATTTTATTCATTCCTATCCGATAGACGTGAATTTCTTGCTATTTGATATGGTGCTCTACTGTGAATGCCGTTAATCTTTAAAGCCTTTCGATATTCTGCTAAAACTCTAAAGTCAACACATAGTCAGCGATGAAATGTTTTCCTCTTTTTCCAATCAATTTCGCATTTATAACGTATTTTGAATCCTTCTTGACTCTGGTTTATTAGAATAGTTGTCGAAATTATTCAATCCAAATAAGAACTTGTTAATTAATATTAGTCCAAAACACATTTTAAGAGCCTATAATCAAGATGAAATGTCTCGGTGGATAAGCGAAATTGGCCAATTGAAAGCTAATATTGTACCAGCGTTCGCCTATGGTTGCAAATGATTGTAGTAAGTAGCTGGTATACGGATAGCTATTTGCTGTATAGTGGTATATTCCTGATGACGGGTATGATGAATAGATATCGTCACTGGTATATCCTGTATCAGTAACGGTATTACACTGTGAATATGACTGGATTAAGTTATTGGATTCAAAACTCCCATCATGATTTACATTAACACGTGTGACTGTGTCCCGAATGATAATGTTGTCCAATAGCCAATAAAATGCCTCACATCGAAAGCCAAATGCTATCGTACTGTACGTTGAATTTGCACGTGTTCGATATCTAAATTTGAATTTCATGTATGTGAAATCTAGTGAATCCGAAAAGTAAGCCAGAACAATTGGGTTCGGGATTGATGCGATGCAACGATTTGAAACCAAATCTGTCAATATTAGCAGATATTTCAGAGATACACTTTCATTTTATCAGTTTCCTAACCTGTCGGAGCAAGCACTGTTGTTATTGACTCTTCTGTCGTAGTACCCGGCGTCATCGTTGATGAGCTTGGAATTTTTACAGAATACAGATCAACTAGTGAATAGAAAATGGATTAACAGAAATTCAACGGGTAAAATATGCCAGTATTATGTAGGTACAACATGGCATGTGTGCTGAACAAAATTCACTCAATAGTTTTAGTCATACTTAGGAATAGTAGATGAATGGAATCTGGTGAGAATTTTTCGCTCATTCTCTTTGCATTCCTCTGATATTAGAATGCATCAAAAACTAATCGAGGTAAAAAAATCTTCTGCTCAAAAGACGTATGTGATTGAACCCAAACAAAGCTTATTCAAATGTTACTCTAGTTAGAAATCAGTAGAGATTGTTAGCACCATATTTCGCTTGAAAAGGATTTCCATATTGAAAAGTATCTACAAGAGCACATAACTCATTTGCGCAGCAACCAGTTGTCCTCAATGTTGTTAGGCGGTTACTCGATTTTTAGCAGTAGATTTTCAGATAGAAGCCGAAATTTTGATGGAATAAACATGATTCGAATGTAAAAGAAATCGTCAAAGGTATTCAAAATAAGTGAATTCGAAAATCTCATCGAAAGTAACCATAGCTTTTCTTAGAAACCTAATTATTTGCCCTTGTGAAGTAAGAACATTGATAAAAGTGTATCAACCACATCTAATGTCCATGTGTTTTCCGGGTAACTTAATAAAGATCGTAATGAATGTGACTGTCTTTATGCTACATTATGGATTTCAGCTGGTTTTGCAACATTGCGTCAACGAGTTTTATTCTAGGAACATACAATAAGTTTCATACAGACAGAATAGTCTCTTATTCAATAGAACAAAAATTTTCCATAAAACTAATGCTGGCAAGAAAAATAATTTTTGAATGCCAATGTTTGATCAAAATAATTTCAGAATGTGTTTGATCATTTAAAATGATGTGATAGGAGATTTTCCGGTCTTAGAATGATCTAATACAGACGGTGTACATTGAGAAAAAGCGCAGGCAAATCTAATTATCTTAATTTTGAATGCAACGTAGAACATTCGAGTTCTAAGTTTATTCTTACCATGTCGAGTGAGACAGATGACCGGAATACTAATGATTCCTGCGGTAATAATAAGTATCGAATAGATAATGATAATCTTTTCAGTGTACGAAAGTGTAGTGAAGAAACGAATTCTAAAAAATACAAAGTATATTATAATCACAGTGATCATGAAACTAGCATACAGATGCATGTAACTGATCTAGAAGAACATCTTGCTTGTGTTTCCAGGTATCGTTCGAGAGCTGCACCGTTGGTTATTTCAATGACTTAGTCTAAAACATCATTGAATCATAAAGTATAATCAGTATATACAACAAGCAACATACATGCGTTTTAGAATTGCGCTCATATTCATAAAAACTCATTTTTCTAGAAACCGTTGCGAAGAAACAAAAAAAGAAAGATGAATGGAATATCTAATGAAGGATTGTTTATTGGAGATGAATATACGAATGAAAAATGTAACTTCAAAAAAAAACAACAGCAACCATTAGTACAGACGATTCACTATACAAGAATTGTGAAACATCATTTATCGATTTGCATGTTTCTCTCGACGTTCAAGATACATGATAAAAACTACTAAGAAAATGAACAAAGCAAGAGAAACATTTCAGAAACAGTCATGCATGTGATAGCAGTAATCAAACATAATTTCTTCAAGTGCCTCTGTGAATATGTAAGATAGTAAGATAATTTTGAAAGCGCCTAGAATGAATTTTTGATTACTCTTGTGAGAATCTGCGCAGATACATTCGAATATCGAAAGTAGAGGATGGATGGCAAACAGAAATATGAGTAAATCATTTGTATTTTTACACACTTATTGTTCCGGCGTCAAAATTAAATTTGGGTTGGCGTAAGACGAATATCTTGAGAATGGTAATAGCTAGCGATCTGTGGTTTTCACCAATCAAAAGAGGTTGCGTTAGGACATATTTTGATATAATATTATGCAAGGTGAAAACATTACCTAACCAGTCTCTTTTGAGAATGTTTCCAAAAAATGTATAATAATGCAATGTAGTTCCAATGAAATTTTCATTTTGACATGTATTAGATAGAGAGACTTCAACTCGATAGTTCAAGATATAATGCAAATGGTTATCATCTCACATTCTAATGATGAGCAAATAAAATCGGCCATTTGCTTGCCAAGATAATAGGAAATTATGTTTATTTTTGACTAAATTTTCTCACTTGTTGTCAAATTTTCATCGAAAAGGCAAGTGATTTTGATAAAAAGTCAGAAATTTTGGTTAAAAATAAACATAATTTCCTATTATCTTGGCAAGCAAATGGCCGATTTTATTTGCTCATCGTTAGACTGTGAGACGGTAACCATTTGCATTATATCTTGGACTATCGAGTTGAAGTCTCTCTATCTAACACATGTCAAAATGAAAATTTCATTGGAACTACATTGCATTATTATACATTTTTTGGAAACATTCTCAAAAGAGACTGGTTAGGTAATGATTTCACCTTGCATAATATTATATCAAAATATGTCCTAACGCAACCTCTTTTGATTGGTGAAAGCTATAGATCGCTAGCTATTACCATTCTCAAGATATTCGTCTTACACCAACCCACATTTAATTCTAGCGTCGACAGTAGTTTATGTTTAAGAGAATGAATTTTGATAATGTGTAAAATCAATAAAAATCTTCATGAATGTTTCACTAAAATAAATAACTCTCCTTAAAAAGAGAAGAGGTGAATTTTTCCAAACAAACAAAAAACATATCCTAAACAGATGAGTTTTCGAAGAAAAAAAGGAAACGAAGCGGAGCAGGATGCTAACTTCAAACGATACACAAAGTTGTGGAAGGAAACAATCGACCTATCGAACTTACAGACTGGGCAGAAACACACAAATCCATGGTGGATAATGAGAATAAAGAATAGTGAGCTGCTATCACACAGTATGCACTAAGGAAATATTATGCTCATCAAGTTTCAGTGTGGTATACAGTAATACTCTACTTCTCTCAGTTACATTTATTTCTTCTTCTCATATTCTCAATATTCGTCTTTCGTGTTATAACTAAAGAGATCAAGTTAATTTGGTTGATAATTCACAGCATGATGGTTCTATTCCACAACACATCATTTAGTTATTAGAATATATGTCAAAACAATACATCGAATTCTGATATTTGTTTACGCTGAAATGTCAATGTCAGCTTTTAGCGCTCATTAAGTAAAATCGTTTCAAAATACGGATAAAACATGAGTGCCGCAATTGTGGCTGTGTGACTCGGCTGAATCTTGAACAACTCTTCTAATTGAGTTAAAACTTGCAAAAGATGTACAATTCGCATAGCTCTATAACTGATCTAAGATTGTCTTCCATCAAGAATATCTGCAGTTCTGAGGCATTTTCACGATCTAGCGATGCCTTTTTTTAGTCGCTTAAAGATGTAGAAGATTTACTTGTTACAGAAGAAACCAACTCATATTATTTTATTCGAATTTATCGAACTGCAATCATGGAAAAGTAGTATCAGGTATCGAACTAATCACATTCAATTTTTATTTTATATGAGACTAAGATCAAAGACGAATATACAATACTACGCAAACATGTGCAATGATTATCCGAATCTTAAGCTCTTGTTAATCATTATTGGACTTATCACACCAATCATTCTTGTTATTCTATCAACTCTTGGATATTTCTCGACGGTTACAGTTTCAAAGATAATCACGGCCAGTTACGTAGGTACGCTACTACATTCCTTCGAAGAATTTTTTGACACTGATTCGAAGTAGAATCATCAAATACAAATTTTCAATCGCATGAATTTTTCTGAAAGGTTTCTAATCAAATATTGTATTTAATAGAAGAAAAAAAAACAAGAATTCCTATCATTTCTAAAATTTGCCATTTACATTCACTAGGGCAGGATGAAAAAAGTTTCATCACTTATCTAAGAGTTATTTCTTAATTTTCAATATGTGAGAGATAATGTGAGTCGAACCCAAAGGATTGATGGCTTTAAGCGATTTGGTGAACTATAATTGTCAACGAACATTGAAGCCAAATCCCGTAAAACAAGACCCCGTCAAATGATAGAAGTATTTTACTTTTGATTATACCAAGAAGAAAAGACAATCTTCGTTTTTTCTTTGACTTTTCTCAAGTAAAATGAGTTATTCATTTTTGTTTTTAGTGTCAACTGCCACTTATTCATCAACCAGCACTACGAAATCAAGTGAGCTCTATTTTGTTTTCTCTTATACTAGAATGATGAGTTTTTTGAACCGAACATAGAGTCTGTCGTCTATATTGAAAATATCTTTATCAGCTTTTAACATCATCTCCGCGCAAAAGCTGACAAAAAGAAGCCTCACGAAAGAGCCAGATTCAGCTTTCTCACTGTTCAAATAATGATTATATGAAATTATATTGTAACAGGAAGTACTTTTTACTCTGTTCGAGTAATGAGATTGATTTAGTTAGTGGCGGAACCAGGAATCCGATAGTGGGGCTTAGTCCCAATGGAGGGCTTAGCTCCCACTTGGCTCCGCCACTAAGTATAGTTAAGTTTTACATCTATGCGAGCTGGTATTAGCATAAATACACTTCTAAATTTTTTCTTTGATCGCAGAGTGATCAGCGACAGCCTCTTTGTCGGTTCTTTATTTTGAAACTAATGTATCGACCTTGAAAGAAAATTTCACAGCACAAAGTGATCACTTCTATTGAATCATACATGCGAACATGCAGTACAAAATAATCTCGAATATTTCTAGCGGCAAGTACAACACCATCGTTATGTTCGACACCATGCACAGATAGACAAATCTGTTTCAACGACACATGTTTGTACACAGGAAATCTAGGCATTACAATCATTTGGTCACGGCCGGGCGACTGTGATCTTGATGTGCAAACTCCAAATGGTCGAGATGTATATCCAATGTATCCAACCGAACCAACACAATACACAGATTATGGTCAAATGGATGTCATCAGTGAACTTACCGGACCAGAAAATGTCTTTTGGGATATTGATACTGAAACTCCTTGGGGCATGTATCATATATGCTTGGAGATACACTTCTTCGATGACGTTGTTGATGAGAGCAATCCTCTTATTGCGAATGTCTTTGTTCGAAAACCATCGAGAGATACGGAAACTTTTAGTCGCACATTTACACATCGAACAGATGGAATGTATACTTGTGATATAAACTCAGTTGGATACATTGCATCTATCACTTATCCTTGAAAATGATTCTTTTATTTTCATTCCAATGCTTTGTTGTAACACAGCTCTATATGATCTCTCTACACTTCACAGAACATGGAACCTGAAACCTTAAACAATTTGAATAAACAGACTCAACTCTAGCGAAAATCTGTGGTGTTTCCAGATTACATAATTGACAGATGCAAACAGGATCCTACAAGGATTCGTCGTTTTTCCTGAGGAAATGGCTAAATCCTGAAGAAAGCTTGTAGTCACGAAATGCCAAAGATTTCGACAGGAATTTGAAACAAGATCTTAGAAGAATTTTGAGTAATTTTTCATTATTTTTACATCAGGATCTTGTCAGGGTCTCAATGATTTCTAATTGAAAAAATAATTACTATCTGTATCTTACAGGGTTCTCTAAAGAGAATAGAAGACAAATGAATATGTAAAGTATCAATCTCTGGACCTTCAGTTTGCAAATCGATCAGCTTACTGGACTATATTGTGCCATGTGATGATATATAATTGCAAGTTTCTATTTTTTAAATTTTGATTGAATTGTTAACTTATTATTGAGTTTTATATGAACACATATTATCTCAAAAAAATTTTCAAAACTACAACATTATCATTAAATGATGCTTTTAGTTTATGAAATTCTACTATTTCTTGTTAATTTGAACTCGATTTAAAAAAAAAACCTATTTCTCATTTTTAGTACACATAATCCAAAGTGCGAACGCGTTTTATCAAATAATTTACCTGCTACTAATAACAGCTATTTAACAAAAGCAATTAGTGCAATAACCAAATTGAAACTAATACCTTAATTTAATAATTTTTCAAATTCATTTTCAAGAGAAAATCACAAAAATAACTGATATTTCTGGTCTCCATCTCAAATCAATTTCATTATAAATCTTTAAAAGATCTACAACAATTTTCTGAGATTTTGTTAGAAGCTCTCTTTGTTTATCCAAAGGTCCAATCATGATCAGAATAAGATTCTGGCAGACTTCTGAAGTCTGTTCGGCACGAAACAGAACATAATACTAACCTGAAAAATCCTACTATGTAATTATTACAGTTGAGATTTTACTGAACATTGGTATTAAAATTCGAGTTGTAATTTAAAACTTTACAAATCTTAAGCAGATCTTGACAAAAAGTAGCAACAATCATAAAGAAATTCTTGCATCCATCTTTGTGAAACTTCTGAACAGAATCATTTATAAATCATGATAGGATAATGAAAATCAAATTCAGAATATATTTTAGACACAAACCTACAAATATCTAAACCAGATACCTGCATTTTTCCATCAAAATTCTGTTCATAGATGAGATTGTCTTGTAAGGATCCGAAAATGCTTGTTTCTGAAGAAATCGGATCAGGATCCTCATTGAGACTTGGCAGAATTTATTCGATTAGAGTTCTGACTAATATTCGTTCATTTTGACCTCGACTGGTTTCTTGTATCAGAGTTCAGAACAGATCTCAACTAAAAATTGATGACATTTTGGCAGAATCCTGTCTGCTACTTCTCAGAGAATTCTTAGTAGAATCGAGAATGATTTCTGGTAGACTAAACAAGATTTTTGATATTCAGAATCCTGAGTGATCCATCCAGACTCTCTCAAGGAATGAACAGGATCGAGACTAGGGATAGTCTGTTGCGAAATTTCATTTTCTAAAACAAGTTGGACTGATACATTGATATGTTGAAAACTGCTAATTATATTGCTTAATGCCAAGAGGTTATATTTCATTTTATTTTTCGAACTTCGGTTGAAGCTTTAAGAATGCGAATATCGTACATTTGTTCGTATTGCTGACAGTACAGCGCACATGATACCGAACAGAGGTTCAAATGGGCTGGGCTGGGTCAAAGAATATCGATCCACAGGTTACCGACCTTTGACGCAGCCCATTCATGGTTTTCTTTGAAAAAACTGGCCCATCCGATACCAGCCCATGCGTAAAACAGCTGGCTCATGGGTACTCACCGGTGACTCATCTAGTTAAACAGTATTCATGAAATTGTTTGACTCGTTGTTTT